>JAJMAW010000013.1:0-179482 GCA_030565085.1 Sugiyamaella pinicola | reverse complement strand
TCTCTGTGATCTAGGTCTGACGGGAGGCGCTGTCTCGTCAGGAGGAGAATATTTAAGCGTCCTATGTTCTATCCTAGGCAAGATCGAGAACCGGTGTTTTTCAGCCTCTATTTTCGCAATCAGCTCCTCAATCTGCTCTGAAGAACCATCCTTACTTTGAAGTAAAAATGCTGCCGTGGCAAGTCTTACCGAAGGATCTATGGAATCTCGCTGCAAGAAATAAAATTTGTAATGAAGACTTCCATCAATGTAATCCGTGAACTCAATGAAAAATGTCTCATAGTAGCTGGAGACAATAAATTTGTTAACCTTATAAGTCAGCATGTAGAATCGCATTTCATTCATTATCAGGAACCAGTAAGGTCCATTGAAGGCATCAATGAGATTAGTTTTCATATCGTAATATATAAGGAAAACCAGGGGGAAACCATCTTCAGGACCTGCCGTACTCAGAAGGCGAATATGGTCGACTGGGATACCTGGATCCGTTTCACATGGCACATTACGATGAATCCTAGTATGAAAACAGTTATATCCGTCCCAATCAAATCTGTCATCAGACCCTTCATGAATCAAGATTGGGTTAAGAATACACTTGCAAATAGTCATGATAATAGCAGTTAGAATTCTGCCAGAGTTGTCAATATTTGAGACACTAGGAATTGGGTACGGATCAACAACATCTCCTACATTCGAGAAGTCGCCGTCAACAGTCACTGAGAATCGTTTTTTGAAATCAGAGATATACGCATCATAGAACTGGCCATCATTGATTTGAGTACAATCGTACCGATTTGGAAATCGAGTCCTTATACGAAAAAAAGACTGGCGAAGACGTCTTGCTACGATATCTTCTAATCGAAACGAAAGATATAAAGTGGCCGCTCGCTTGGACCACGGCTTACCATACCAATCTTTGCCTTCCCTTATTCTCTGTTCAGATTTCCACACTCTATCATAATCGGGGTACGCACCTATTTTTAATAGAACTTTGATGTAAGTCTCGTCATTTTCATCCATTTCTTTTTTCAAGTCCTTCAATTTTTTCTGTTCATTGCGTATCATCTCTTCATATGTCAACCGTACATTACGCCACTGCCTGTCGTATTCGACCTGTTCTGGAGTTCTCGGGATCTTTGGTGCCTTCTTTTTATTGATACTACCTCTACCATCCTTACGAGCCCTACCATGTAGCAGATCGTCAGCATCGAAATATCTTATCGACACCTGCGGCCCGTTCTTCGGTTCATTTGCCAATATTTTTAGCAAATTTTCGTTGCGCAATCTTAGTATGTAATAGTCCTTGGCGAATTCGAATTGCTCTAAATATTCCTGCAGTGACGGCTCACTCTTGTCAATCGGTTCTGATAGCGATCTCGGCCTCTTCTCTGGTTTCTGTTCGTGTTTTGCACTCTGTTTCGTGCTCTTGCGTCTGTTTTTACTATTTTTTCCACTTTTTGGTCCCATTTTGCCTCAAATTGCACGTTTTGTTTAAGAAGTTGAGTCGAGAATACGACTTTCCTACTAGATAAAACGGCGCGCAAGCGCTTATGAGGAACTTTATAATAGAGTCCTGGTAGTTATGTCATGTAGCACTTGTGGGTAGTTTTAGATTCGATTATGTCTTAATGAGGTATGCTTGTTTTCGGCGTTGTTTGTATCGGTCAAAAGTACGTACGGATCTAAACTAGGGCGTCCTTTTATCTCTTCGATTGATTTGAATGATACCCAATCCATTAATATAAAATCGCTGCACACACTAACTATTATTTGACTAAGCTACCCAATCCCACATCTTATCTCATAGTTTTTGGTTTTACGAATGGATCTCTCACATCTATCTTGGCAAGCATTTGGCAAATTTCAAATATATCATTTACGTCTATTATGTAGCGTTTTGAAAATGGTAAGTAACTCTCAAAGTTTGTAATCACAACATCTTTGGCATTGTGCACTAATACGCGTTTAGCTTGAACGTCGCGATGGATAATAAAACATTCATGGATCTTCTGATACGCATGTTCCACTGCCGAACGTAAATCTTCAATTAAGTGGAAATATTCAATCTCCTCCTTCTCAGAAACAGTATCACGGACCAGACGTGATAAATCCTTAGCAAACTTATCCAGAAACTTATAATCTTCACCAACATCCTCAATCAAAATACCATACATTCCCTTCTCGTTGATTACCTCTCCATAAAAATGCGTGACAGCAGTTCCTTGTAGGGATTCCGTCTTGTTATAAGCGTCAATCTCAAGTTGGCGAACATTGATATCGAAGTTTTCAGGTTGTGTCTTCTTTCTAAAAAAGATTTTTCAACAGCCGCAATCCCAGACAGTTCAATGCGTCTGGCTCTGGAGAAATTTGTTCTGTATAGGTCACGAACGAGCTTAGGACGTTCATCTAACTCACTATACCTAAGCGGCCCATTCTCACACAGCTCAGCTAGTCTCTGTGATCTAGGTCTGACAGGAGGCGCTGTCTCGTCAGGAGGAGAATATTCAAGCGTCCTATGTTCTATCCTAGGCAAGATCGAGAACCGGTGTTTTTCAGCCTCTATTTTCGCAATCAGCTCCTCAATCTGCTCTGAAGAACCATCCTTACTTTGAAGTAAAAATGCTGCCGTGGCAAGTCTTACCGAAGGATCTTTAGAATTTCGCAAGAAATAAAATTTGTAATGAAGACTTCCATCGATGTAATCCGTGAACTCAATGAAAAATGTCTCATAGTAGCTGGAGACAATAAATTTGTTAACCTTATAAGTCAGCATTTAGAATCGCATTTCATTCATTATCAGGAACCAGTAAGGTCCATTGAAGGCATCAATGAGATTAGTCTCCATATCGTAATATATAAGGAAAACCAACGGCAAACCATCTTCAGGGCCTGCCGTAGTCAGAAGGCGAATATCGTCGACTGGGATACCTGGATCCATTTCACATGGCACATTACAATGAATCCTAGTATGAAAACAGTTATATCCGTCCCAATTAAATCTGTTATCACACCCTTCATGAATCAAGATTGGGTTAAGAATACACTTGCAAATAGTCATGATAATAACAGTTAGAATTCTGCCAGTGTTGTCAACACTTGAAACATCAGGAAGGCATGTATCAACAACATCTCCTACATTCAAGAAGTCACCGTCATCGGTCATCGAGAATCGTTTTTTGAAACCAGAGATATATGCATCATAGAACTGGCCATCATTGATTTGAGTACAATCGTACCAAAATTGAACTCGGGTTTTGTTTTTAAAAAGACTCGTTGTGTTACGACATTTTCTAATCGAAACGAAAGATATAAAGTGGCCGCTCGCTTGGACCACGGTTTACCATACCAATCTTTGCCCTCCCTTATTCTCTGTTCAGATTTCTACACTCTACTATAATCGGGGTACGGTCCTCGTTTCAATAGAACTTTGACTAAGTCTCATCATTTTCTTTCATTTCTTTTTTCAACTTCTTCAATTTTGGCTCTTCACTGTGTACCATCTCTTCATATGTCAACCGTACATTTCGCCATTGTCTGTTATATTCAGCCCTTTCTGGACTTGTCGGTTTCTTTCGTGCCTTATTTTCATTGATACCACCCTACCACCGCTACCACCCCTACTAGGTATCAAATCCTCAATATCGACAATTCTTACCGACGGCCACCCCTTCTCTGGCATCGGTTCATTTTCCAGTATTGTTACCAAAGTTTCGTGCTGCAATCTTAGTATGTAATAATCCTTAGTGAATTCGAAGTGCTGTAAATATTTCTGTAGTGACGGCTCACTCTTGTCAGGTGGTTCTGGTATTGATCTCGGCCTCTTTTCCGATTATTGGTCCTGCTACGTGTTCTTGCGACTATTTTTCCTAGCTCGCGGGCCCATTTTGCCTCAACTGCAAGACTTACAATGAAAAGGCAGTTACAGAGATTGCAAATTCATTCAAATTAACTATTATGTAAGGAGCATAATCCTATTTATATACTATGGCTACACGTGACGATTACGGGACATCAGATGAAGAAGCAGCAGTAAATTAAAAAGCTAAATTGAAGCTTTCTTTTTTTATCTTCGAAATCAATTATTGTTACATATTATTACATAACAATCTCTTGGAGCTTATTGCTCTCTACTTTGTCCTCTCGTTCTGCATGCCAGACAGGACCCACACTACCTAAGAAACCTTGCAAGAAATGAGAGAGTCTCAGAAGAGTTTCCAATTGGACCATTTCAAACACCGAATAGCCGGGCAAAAAAGGGGTCGTTTATTATTCTCTGACATACCTTTTCAATATGCTTTTGGTCGTCGGATCTAATGATAAGAACACCGCTTGGAGGTGCATTACCCTGGTCTTTCAAACGACCTACAATGAATGAGCCAACAGCGTGCGGGTCAGTATACTGAGCAGAATCAATGATTTCTTTACCGTGAAGAAATCAAAACTCGCCCCTATCGTTATGCATGTACAAACGGAATTCCCAGTTGGTTCGACATGGTGGGAATCTGATTTTTTTTATTTTCTGGTGTAGTGTCAGGATGCTGGGTACAATCCTCACATGTCAGCCCTACATCATGTTTCCAAGTTTCATTGTATTGACCTTTTAGTCAATTTGCACATTTGGATTATTATCACTCCTAAGATCCTTTTTTTGCCTCATTGTGCGACAATACAGCCCTATTGTAAAACTTCTTATTTTAGACCATCTTTAATTCTTGAGTAAGTTATATATATTAATGAACAATATCTAGTAAAAGATAATTCTAGTCATCTGATAACACATGGATAAAGTTTTCCGAATTCCAACGGGGATGTGCTTCACCCGTGCGATTTCGGAAAAGGTGAATATAATGAAGGAAATTGACTAAAAGGTCAATATAACTTTGAAACATGATGTGGGAGCTGACAGGTGAGGATTGTGTACTTTTTACTATAGTGTGTTATGAGACATTCGACCTGTCATAGAACAACTAATCCTTCTACACTTCACCAGAAAATAAAAATAATCAGGTTCCCACCATGCCGTCTAACAGTTTGTACATGCATAACGATAGCGGCGAGTTTTGATTTCTTCACGGTAAGAAATCGTTGATTCTGCTGAGTATAGGGACCCGCACACTCCTCCAGGCGGCGTTCTTATCGTTAGATCTGACAACCAAAAGTACATTTAAAAGATATGTCAGAGAATAATAAACTCAAGGCTCTGAATCGATTTCCAGACCCCCCCTTTTTTGCTCGGCTATTCGGTGTTTGAAATGGTCCAATTGGAAACTCTTCCGAGACTCTCTCATTTTACGCTTAAGTGAATATAAACAGAGAAAAAAACGCGAAAATGCAATTTTGACCTTCATACGAGGAATAGCATCTGAATTCTGCTGCGCGGCAAAAATGTAATGTAGAAAATGAAATATACTATCACACTCCTAAAGACTATAGGTATGAGTTTAGAAGTAAGTTTTTTTTTTGTTTTTTATATATTTCTTATATCTGCAAGTAGCAGAGTATTAGGCTATAAACTGTTATACAAAAATATGCCGGCATCACTGAAGTGAGAGGTAAATTTTGTACGTGCGGAATTTCTTCAAATAGAGCGTAGTTGAAAGTAAATTTGGCTAGAGTACTACGGCCAGGGGCCATCTCTAATTTTAAGCACGCATGCATATGCATGTTAATGCGCTTTGATGAAAGGCGGATCTTCACTTGACTCAATGTCTCTTCATAGTCTGTATTCTTACCAATGTGTATATTGCCATCATAAATGTGATAAATTACAAGTGGAGCCATCCATAATAGGTTTTTCCCATAGCCCATGGCCAGTTCAGAATATGGATCTTTTTATTGCTAGTCCCAATTGCGTATGCGGCATCTAAGTACTGTTAAAACCCCTTCTAGCTGCTTAGAACTCTCGCATTCCTCGAATTTCATACAGTCATAATCACGTAATCGTCGGTATTGCACAATAGTATACATTTAAGCTAGGCGTAGCCATGGATTCATATCTTTCAACTGTCGAACGAGCTTCTCACTTATAATCTTCACGCGGGAAGATATATTTGTGATCGCTTGCCTACTATTAGTATTTTTGAATGATCACAGCACTTTCCTTTATGAGAATGTTAATTATCAGTTACCGATAGTTCCAAAATATAAGTGGTTACTCTTGATACCCCTGATCTACAGTAGCCGCTTATATAAAACAGATGTTAGGGTACTGGTATATCACGTGACTATTAGAGTCATTGAAACTTCAAATTTGTCACTCACTAATATGGATCAAAGAAGAACAACTAACTACATTTCCTAAACACTCCTAATATTTGTAAGAATTGGAGATCACGACAAACAACTTCAGAGAGTAAGTAGCAGTTTAATGGCTTCAGAGTCATCAAAATGAAGAAGACAAAGACTAACAAACGATATAGTGTCCGTTCAGTTTCCTAAGGAAGAAGAGAAAGTTCTCAAATACTGGGAGGAGATTGATGCATTCCAGACTTCGTTGAAGTTGAGTGAGAATAAAAAGCCGTTTACCTTTTATGATGGTCCTCCATTTGCCACTGGTACCCCTCATTATGGGCATATGCTAGCATCTACTATTAAGGATGTTGTTCCTAGATATGCTCATATGACAGGCCATTATGTCGAGCGTAGATTTGGTTGGGATACCCACGGTTTACCAGTCGAGCATGAGATTGACAAGAAATTGGGTATTACTGGCAAAGATGATGTGATGAAGATGGGTATTGACAAATACAATGCAGAGTGTCGTGCTACTGTTATGAGATACGCCGATGTTTGGAGAAGAGATATCGGTAGATTGGGCCGTTGGATTGACTTTGACAAGGATTACAAAACTCTGTACCCTACGTTTATGGAGTCTGTTTGGTGGGTATTCAAGCAGTTGTATGATAAGGATGCCGTCTATAGAGGTGTGAGAGTGATGCCTTACTCGACTGGATGTACTACTCCTCTTAGTAATTTCGAAGCCCAACAGAATTATAAGGATGTTTTGGATCCAGCTGTAACTGTTGCATTTCCTTTGCTTGACGATCCAAAAGTTAAATTGATTGCATGGACCACTACTCCCTGGACTCTACCTAGTAATATTGCACTCTGCGTGCACCCCGATTTCGAGTATGTCAAGATTAAAGACGAAGTTAGCGGAGACTTTTATATCTTATTAGAGTCTCTGTTGGGTGCTGTTTATAAGAATCCAAAAAAGGCCAAGTATACTGTGGTTCAGAGAATTAAGGGTAGTGATTTGAAGGGACTCAGGTATGAACCATTGTTCAACTACTTCTATGAAGAATTCAAAGACCATGGATTCAAGGTTATCACTGGCACTTATGTCACCGCTGACAGTGGTACTGGTATTGTTCACCAGGCTCCTGCTTTTGGTGAGGAGGATTTTACTGCTGCGACTGAGAATGGAGTTATTTCCGATCGTAGATATCCTCCTAATCCTGTAGACGATGCTGGTAAATTCACCAGCGAAGTTGCTGACTTTGCAGGAATCTACGTCAAGGATGCAGACCGTAAGATTATCAAATTTTTGAAAGAAAAAGGTAGAATCCTTCATGATAGCCAAATCATGCACAGCTATCCATTCTGTTGGAGGTCCGATACGCCTTTGCTGTACCGTACTGTGCCCGCGTGGTTTATCCGTATCAAGCCTGTTATTCCCAAGATGTTAGAGAACATTGACAAATCCCACTGGGTTCCTAATTCAGTAAAAGAAGGTAGGTTTGCAAACTGGATCAAGAATGCTAGAGATTGGAATGTATCTAGGAACAGATACTGGGGTACACCCATGCCATTGTGGGCTAGTGACGATTATCAAGAGATTGTGTGTATTGGATCTATCCAAGAATTGAAGGAATTGTCTGGTGTTGAGGATATCACTGATCTTCATCGTGAAAACATTGATCATATCACTATCCCTTCCAAGACGGGACGTGGTGTCTTAAAGAGAGTAGAAGAAGTGTTTGATTGTTGGTTCGAGTCAGGAAGCATGCCTTATGCCAGTAAACATTATCCATTTGAAGACAAGGAGCGATTTGAAGCCGGATATGGTTTCCCTGCTGATTTCATTTCTGAAGGTCTTGACCAGACCAGAGGTTGGTTCTATACCTTGACAGTGCTGGGTAACTACTTGTTTGATGTTTCTCCATTTAACAATTGTATTGTCAGTGGAATTGTCCTTGCTGCAGATGGTAAAAAGATGTCTAAGCGTCTCAAGAACTACCCGGATCCTACCTTAATGTTTGACAAATATGGAGCAGATGCTGTACGTGTTTACTTGATCAATTCTCCAGTATTAAAAGCAGAGACTTTGAGATTCAAAGAAGAGGGTGTTAAGGAGGTAGTTTCTAAGGTATTGTTGCCTTGGTGGAACTCGTTCAAGTTTTGGGAAGGACAAGTCGCCCTTCTCAAGAAAGATCAAGGTATCAACTTTAAATACGATCCTAATGTGTTTTCTGACAATGTTATGGACAAATGGCTCTTGGCTAGTCTGCAGACGCTGTTGACCCATATTCACACTGAAATGAAACAATATCGTTTGTATACTGTTGCTACTGGTCTCCTCAAGTTCTTGGATGACCTTACCAACTGGTATATCCGTCTTAATAGACTTCGTTTAAAAGGTGAAAACGGTCCTGAGGATGCAGTGATCGCGCTCAACACTCTTTTTGGCGCTCTTTACACTTTTGTTCGTGCCATGGCCCCATTCACGCCCTTCCTTTCCGAAACCATCTATCAACAATTGAGACCTGCGTTTGCCAAAGGAACTCAGACCGAACCAGATACCAGATCTGTCCATTTCTTGGAGTATCCCGAGGTCCGTAAGGAACTTTTGGATGATGGCATTGTCGTTTCTGTTGGCCGTATGCAGAAGGTCATTGAATTAGGTCGGACCATCCGTGAAAAACAAACCATTTCTCTCAAGGTCCCACTTAAGCAATTGATTGTTCTCCATCACAATCCTGATTACCTCAAATGTATTGAGTCGCTCCGTCAATACGTCGTTGATGAACTCAATGTGCGTGAACTCATTCTTACATCAGATGAAGAAAAATACGGAGTCGAATACCGTGCTCAAGCTGACTGGTCCGTACTCGGTAAGAAGCTTAAAAAAGATATTATCCGTGTCAAGAAGGCTCTTCCTGAGCTCACCAGTAAACAAGTCCAATCATACATGGAGCACAAAAAAATCGATATCGATGGCATTGAACTCGT
The DNA here is from genome assembly GCA_030565085.1 of Sugiyamaella pinicola. NCBI lineage: Eukaryota > Fungi > Ascomycota > Dipodascomycetes > Dipodascales > Trichomonascaceae > Sugiyamaella > Sugiyamaella pinicola. The sequence goes on along the minus strand of JAJMAW010000013.1, from coordinate 170,251 downwards.
TGAAGGCGACTTGACTGTTATCCGTGGTCTTGGCGAGGGTGCCACTGCCGCAGGCCAGCAAGTTAACACCGATCAAGACGTCCTTATCATTCTTGATACCCATATCTATGATGACCTCAAGACTGAAGGAACAGCCCGTGAATTCATCAACCGTGTTCAGAGATACCGCAAGAAGCTAGGTCTTGTAGCTACCGACGATGTACAAGTTGAGTACTCCATCATTAATGACACGGACATCAGTTTAGTTAACTCGCTCACTCTTAATGACGAGTTCTTGACCAAATCGCTTCGTCATCCTTTGAAAGAATACGGCCAGTCTTCATCCACCGAAGTCATTGGCGAAGAAGACCAGGAAATAGGCTCCGCGACCTTCAAACTTAGATTATTGAAATTATAGATATGCAAGACTAAAAACATAATTTTTACTTCACTCTTTTATTCTCCCGACAGCTGTCCCCCTAGATCTCAAGCTCTGCCTCCGGCGGCTGGGCTGAGCCCAGACCCGCTGCTCTGCTTCGCAGAGGCAGATGACCACAAGAATCAGTATTCGAGATCCAAGTGCGAGTTTGTACAGAGACTATCATTCAGATCATTAATATACATAAATTACCACTTCTTGCGGCCCATCTGTAGAGTTAGTCATATTCTTAGCAATTTTAAGCATCGCTACTGGCGTCTGTACATAAATCAAAACCAAGAATCCATATCAACTCACATTCTTCATAAAACACTTTTTAAACTGCTCAAACTCTGCTTTACAGATACCAGGCGTCATTGACTGTGAATGGGCCAGCACACAAGCACCATATGCTGCACCTGATTCAGCGCAAACAGAGGCTGCTGCTGACATCTGCCTTACTGCCTTGTTCTGCATTTCAAATGACAGAGTATCGACAAGATTACATACAACCTTTGCAAGAGCTGTTCAGCATCATGATCTCGATCTTGCAGCACTAATTTAGCATGTTAGCCGCATACGGCCGGCGGCTGGGCTCAGACGAAATGTCCGCCAAAGTCCGATGCGTTAATACAGCCTCGCCTAAAGATAACGTTATCAATTTTGCCGCTGATACTATTAGCGAGAAGATAGATAAAATCGTCGCTTATATAGAGCCGTACGGTGTAATCAATTCTTTATCAGTGCTGTTATCGCCCTGCATGAGTACGGCCTCGCTCTCACCTCACCCTGTCTCCGGCGGCTGGGCTCCGCCAAGACCCGTGACGAGCGAAGCGAGAGAGCCAGTGATGACGATAACGCGTGACCAGCATAGCTGACTCGATATAGCGTTTGGAGTTATGGCTGGTCCTTATCAGCCTCTTGATAACGACAGTAGCAGGCAGGGACCATAGCAGAAAGTCCCAATGCTGATATCACATTGCTGGAAGGGAACGGCGGAAGCACCCTTACCCCGTGAGGTTGCTTTATCTCCAGCTCCTGCGCACCGCACTGTCATGGCTCTCCTCCCACTTATTCGTGATTGTAGTTGTATATAAATGTATACAGCGCCACGCTCACTAACCTGTCTTCTTACCAATCACTTTTATTGATATTTGAGAATAAAGCTGGTTAAACGAACAGCAGCGACTTGACGAGAAGACATACGATAGAAGACAAGAAACTAGACAACGAGAAACGTCAACAACAATGAAGTCAAAGTTTAAGGACGAGCATCCATTTGGTAGGTTACATGATAGCGACATGCGGTGGTTTTTAGCTTTTTGGCAATGTAGTAGTCTACTCTGTGGACCGACTATTGCCAGGCACCGCGAAGTGAGCCATCGGTCTGGGCGGAGCCTGGGCGGAGCCCAGCCGTAGGAACCGTTCTCCTCGCGTTCCAACTAACATTACCAGAAACCCGTAAAGCTGAGGCCGACCGGATCCGTCACAAGTACACTGAAAGAATCCCTGTTATTTGCGAAAAGGTCGAGAAGTCTGATATCCCATCGATTGATAAGAAGAAGTATTTAGTACCATCGGATTTGACCGTGGGCCAGTTTGTGTATGTCATTCGCAAGCGGATCAAGCTCGCTCCTGAAAAGGCTATTTTCATCTTCGTAGACGACGTGCTCCCGCCAACGGCCTCTCTCATGAGTGCTATCTATGAGGAGCACAAAGACAAGGATGGGTTCCTGTACGTCACATACTCAGGCGAGAATACCTTTGGGTGGGAAGAGTACGAAGTCTAGGCATAAGCGAGTATGGTATTTTGGTTAGAAGTCATCAACTCCATTGAAACTACTTCTTCTCATTATTTTATTGCTTTATTTTATTATTATTATTTTATATCCAACGCGAATGAGTTTTGCTTGCTTGGTTGTCGCTGTTGGTTTGTTAATGTTGTTCTCTTTTAATATATCTATTTAACTCGTACTCTTGGTCGATTCGCCTCCGGCGGCTGGGCTCCGCCCAGACCGGTAGCTCCGCTTCGCGGAGGGCTTGGACCACTGTTTGCCTTACTGTCTTCTTTCTTACCTCAAGTGACCCGATACTGACGTTATTGCGTTGAAGTGGAGAGTCTGTTCGTCATAAGACAGTTGATTATGTACATCAACTCGTAAAGCTGTTGTCGCCATGTTCGCGAAGCGAACAGAACGGGTCCGGACAGCGCCCGGTGGAGCCCACCGCTGCTTTCTAGAACAACGATACTGTCGTTTGGTTATCTCTTCTAATAATGCACGATTTTCAAGCACGCACATTTAAGCTCACATAATCAATCCCGATTGCGTAAGCGCTCCTTACAAATCAACTTGCATACAACACCCCCTGAATCTCCAGAAATATAAATAGCCACTATGTGCTTCTTAGTTTTCATCTCTATAAATAATAACAATGTCTAAATCTGTCGCCATTGTTGGTCTCAATGGGTTTCTTGGAAAGCCTATTCTTGCTGCCTTTTTGGAGCCCTCTTTCCGGGATAACTTCAAACTTCCTATTCGCGCCATCTCTCGAAAGGTTACTGAGAAATCTACTTCTGACGTTGAATACTACGAAGCCACTGACAAGGCCTCTTTTGAAAAGGCATTCCAGGGTGTTGATGTAGTAATTGACGTTAGATCTACTGCGAGTTTGGGTAACAATGATTTGGCTTTAGCTGCTAAAGACGCTGGTGTCAAAGTTCTTGCACCGTCGGAATTCGGCTTGGACTATGTCAAAGTAGATGAATACAAATCGGCTTTCCAGAAGAAAGTTGATACTGTTGAATTTGCCGAAAAGCTAGGGTTGAAGGTAATTCAGTTCAAAGTTGGCTATTTTATTGACAGTACCCTTGCTCCATTTGGCGATAGTCTTCTCTTCTTCAACCAAAAGAATGGCACCTCCGACTATGTTGGAGACGGATCTTATGGTCTTAGCTTTACTTCTGCGAAGAATATTGCCCAGAGTGTTGCTGCAACTGTCTCGCTTCCATACGACAGGATCCCCGATGTGGTCAAAGTATCTGGTGATACTATTTCTCCTGCCAAGTTTGTTACTTTGTATGAAAAGTACATCGGAAAGAAGCTAACTGTCACCCCTCTCACTATTGATGGTCTCAGACAGCAAGCTGATGATGCCTTGACAGGTAATCATGTTGCAGATTCACCTCCCTTTCTGAGAGTCTTGAGGGCCATTTCCTTCCTCAGCAACAAGTCAGCAAACTTTGCCGACGACAACGACAATGAACTTGTCAACCCTGGTGAAAAGTACTTCAAGTGGGAGACCATCGAGGACTATCTTCCCAAGGCATATGTTTAGAATATTATTATTGCTTGAAATCTGTCTGAACTTGCGCCTCCGGCGGCTGGGCTCCGCCCAGACCCCTAGCTCCGCTTCGCGGAGGGCGTGGATCACATAATATATTATACGAATCAGAAATACTTCGGTTATAGCACTAATAGCAACGGCTTTTGCGCCATCACAGGCTTCTGCCCATAAAAATTTAAACTATAATTACCGCGGAGGCGTATATGCAGGGCTAGTCCGCGGAGATTGTATTTACACCTAGGAACCGTTAGAATAGAACTAGGTTTTACTCTTATTAATGGATGATATGCTGAGTAAGAATTGGTCATCTCTTGTTGGTGATTTTAAAGCAGAGAAGAATACTACCCCTAAGTGCTAGCATATAAAAGGAGCCCTAACGAACTTCAGCTATTGTACAATCAATCAGTGAAATCTTTACTTCCTGTCCCATACTTTATTATTATTTCATCGTATCATGTCTAAGAGTGTCGCCATTGTCGGTGTGTCGGGGTATCTTGGAAAACCTACAATTGATGCCATTGTAGGGCCCGCTTTTCGAAACAAGTTCAAATTACCTATTCGCGCCACTACTCGTAAAATAACCAAGGAAAGTAATTCAGAGATTGAGTACTACGAAGCTAACGATGAAGCGTCTTACGAAAAGGCATTTCAAGATATTGATGTTGTGATTGATCTGAGAGGTTTCGAATCATCAACCAACACTGATGTGGTTTTGGCGGCAAAGAAGGCTGGAGTTAAAGTCCTCGTTCCGTCTGAATTCGGTATTGATTATTCGAAAGCAGGACAATTTGCTGGCCTGTTAAAACAGAGAAAGGACCTTATTCAACTTGCTGGGAGCATCGGCTTGAAGGTTGTCCCATTCAAAGTAGGATTTTTTATTGACACTATTCTCGATCCCTCTGGAGACGCTATTCTTTTTTTTAATGTTAGAAAAGAAACTGCTGACTACGTTGGAGACGGGTCATACACCATCAGCGTCAACTCAGCCAAGAACATTGGTCAGTCGGTCGCGGCAGTCTTGTCTCGTCCATACGACGAAATCCCAAACATCGTGAGACTATCCGGAGATGCCATTACCCCTGTGAAATTGATCCAACTGTACGAAAAGCACACCGGAAAGAAGGTCACCAGCCATCCACTCACTGCTGACCAAGTTGTCCAACAGGCCAACGACGCCCTCGCAGGAAAGACCGTGGATCCAGACTACCCTGGATACTACTATGTATTGAGGGCCATTAGTGTCACTGCCAATGACGCTGTTAATTTCTCCTCGAGCAACGACAACGAATTTGTTAATCCTGGAGAACAGCATTTCAGATGGGAGAGCGTCGAGGAATATGTTACAAAGACATTTAAGTAAACCAACCAATCAATAAGAGTTCTCTATTTCTGGTGAACTGCCTCCGGCATTAACGGTTCTAGCAACGAGCGAAGCGAGCTCCGGGTCTGGGCGGAGCCCAGCCGCCGGAGGCAGAACAAAAAGAATTTAAAAGTTCAAAAGATTAGACATATCTACATACAAAAAAGGAGAGGAGCGCAGGTGATTTACAACTTAGCACCGACCAATTCAGCATACTTTTCAGTGGAGAACGACTTGGGTCTCTCAATAGGAGCACCAACAGCACGGTCAATGATGATTTGAGGAAGGACACCAATGGCACGCGAGACACCGAACAAAACGGTGTAGTACGACTGCTCAGTAAGTCCGTAGTACTGGAGGAGGACACCAGAGTGTGAGTCCACATTGGGCCAGGGGTTCTTAGTCTTACCATGCTTGGTCAAAACCTTGGGGGCGACCTCGTAGATGGTCGACACGAGATGGAACAAGTCATAATCGGGCATATGCTTAAGAGCAAACTCACGTTGAGCAGTGTAACGAGGATCGGTCTTACGGAGGACGGCGTGGCCATAACCGGGGACGACACGGCCGGCGTTAAGAGTATCCCAGAGGTACTTTTCAATGTCTTCCTTAGTGACGTTGGAACCAATCTTGGACTTGATCTCCAAGATCCATTCGAGAACCTCTTGGTTGGCTCTTCCGTGGAGAGGACCGGCCAAACCATTAAGACCAGCGGCAACGGAAAGGAAGGGCGATGACAGAGCGGAACCAACCAAATGGGTGGTATGAGCAGACACATTACCACCTTCATGATCAGTGTGGATGGTCAAATAAAGACGCATCAACTCAACAAACTCCTTGGAATCGCCGAAACCAAGCTGCTTGGCAAAGTTGGCAGAGTAGTCGAGCGAGCTGTCGATAGGAGCGACCTTACCATCCTTGAAAACGTTACGGTAGATTCTAGCGGCAATAGAGGGCAACTTGGCAATCAGGTCAATTGCATCCTCATAAGCGTATTGCCAGTATTCCTTCTTGCTAACACCCTTTTCATATGCCTTGGCAAAAGATGACTCGGATTCTAAAGCAGTAACAGCAATAGAAAGCTGGGCCATGGGGTGGAGAGAGGGAGGAGATCGGTCAATCAAATCCTTGACGTGAGCAGGGAGTTCTGAGCGAGCAGCAAACTCAGCTGAAAGAGCACGCACTTGAGCCTCGGTAGGCACCTCACCAGTCAATAAGAGCCAGAAAAGACCTTCAGGCAAAGGTTCTTCACCACCAGGGGCCTTGGGCAATTCCTTTTGCAAGTCGGGAATTGTCTTACCACGGAATCGGATTCCCTCTTCTGGGTCCAACACAGACCCTTCCCAAACAAGAGCCTTAATACCACGCTGACCACCGTAAACTTGGTCCAAAGTCACTTCACCAATAACATCGGATCCGTGCTCTTTTCTCAGCTTCTTGATCTGCTCAATCTTGCTAGGCAAAAGCTCAGCAAATCTCTCTTTAAGAGTCTATACACTCAGGTTAGTTTCACCTTCGCAGAGATGAACCACAATTGAGTTACTTACGGGCTCCTTGGAGGAGTAGGCTCTGATAGCAGCAGCACTGAAGGTGCGAGCTGAAATCTTCAGAGCAGAAGGACGAACAGAAGCAAAGGCCAAAGACATTTTCGATGATTTTTTTTGTGTGACTACTACAAATTAAAAAAATCAATTTCAATTGTTGAAGAGAAGGGAAAAAGAAAGAAAGATTTTTTCGCCAAAACGTCTCTTGTTCCCTTTTTATAACCTTAATTGGCACTGCGTGGTGGTTGGCGGTAGATTGGCTGGGGCTGGAAATTTTCTTGCCCAGTAGCCTACCTGCCAGGCCGGAACCGACCGCCCGATCAATAATCCTGCACCAGTTTCGTCTGTTTATTGGGGTACTTTGGCTTGGCTTGGCTTGGTATGCTCCGCCGGTTCGGGGTAAGGGGGAGAGAGGCTTTCAGGCGACTACAACTCAGCCCTGTCTCAGCTGAAAAAAAAACTCCCAACGGGTCCGGACAGAGCCCGGCCGCCGATGTCTCTCTATCGCTCTCGCTTGAATATAGCAGCTTCCGTGCCGCTTCTGCCGTGCAAAATTAGGCAACAACACGGAGGGCATGCGCCCGACTGTCGGGAGATTCAATCTTTCAATTCCTATCTCGTCGCTCGGTTCGCACCGGTTCCGGCACCCCCTTCAAATTACCCCCACCGATAACTAACTAAGTACCCCCACACACGTTTTCCTTTGACCCCCTGAATTTGCTTCTCTCAGAAATACCAAACTAACGGTAGCTATATCCGCCCGCTACTCTCTCGCGTACTTACCACCATGTTGGTTCAACGTAATCGCCGTACTGATCGTTTTCATCGCTCTCTAGACTCAATACCACACTGCTAAGTAGCAGGTTTCCCGTCTTTCCGAAGTCCATTACCGGCTGTGACGAAGCATAGCTATGACTTGCCGGAACTCTGTTCCAGCTTCCCGATAATGTCGGCAGATATATACTTACCAATAAGGGAAAAAGAAGCTCTCAAAGAAAAAGAATGAACGATGGCAGGTGCGGCCGAACACCCATTGATTATTATTATTACCATCTCTCCATCTGCCAGGTTCGTTCGATTAAGAAAGACTGCTGGTATCGTGTATACCGGATGCTCTGAACATCTGTATCGTGCTGGTTCGCAATTAATAAATAAGAAAACAAGAGCAAAAAAAATACATAAACACATAAACAGTATAACAGTACCAATTCAAACCCAAACTCAACGTTGGGCTCCTCTCTTGCAACGTCTGCGTTCGTCATTCTCTCGTACCAACATTTCTTGTAGTCTGAACAGCTGAGCAGAAGATTGTGCAAGTGCAATTTGGCTCAGAATCTCAATTTCTTCTTCCGGATCCTCATTATTTGCAAAGAAATTACCGGGACCGTAAAATTCTGACGAAATCCTTCGACATTGGCCACCGGAATCCCTTCGTTCAGTGTAAGCTCTACTACGGCGCTTTGTCGGGGCAAAGGAACACGCTTAAGAGGTGGATTTGGAACCTGACGAGTTCGAGGACGGTCCACTTGGAAATAGAGATCGAAATTTATGTGATGCAACTGTTTGTCAAAAGGCCTGAGCCTTGCCGTTCGACTCCGTCTGTTCTTTCAATAAAGAAGAGGTCTGCAGTTATAACAGCCTGAACTTGGTGACCAAGGTAGTTGACAGCATCAGACAGCCACACTCCAACCTTTCGGTTCAAATTTTCGGTCGTCTGCGAGTTGCCGACTTCCACCACTATATTTGGAATCCTGGCTGGGTGAGCGTTGACGTGCGTTCTTTCTGCTACCACCAAACCATCATCTGCCCTAATTATACTACCGTTCTGGCACATGACGGCGGAATCACCCTGAGCCTGGGCTATATCATGAGCCCCCCTAATCAAGTACCCTTGCAGCAAAAGAGAGAGTCTCCGATGAGTTTCCAATTGGACCATTTCAAACACTGAATAGCCGGGCAAAAAAGGGGCTTGGAAATCGATTCTGAGCTTAGACCTTTTCAATGTACTTTTGGTCGTCGGATCTAATGATAAGAACGCCGCCTGGAGGTGCATTATCCTGGTCTTTCAAACGACCTACAATGAATGAGCCAAGCGTGCGGGTTCCTATACTCAGCATAATCAATGATTTCTTTACCGTGAAGAAATGAAAACTCGTCGCTATCGTTAGGCATGTACAAATTGGTAGACGACATTGTGAGAATCAGGTTATTTTTATTTTCTGGTGCAGTGTAGAATGATTAGTACGTTTTATGACAGAATGTGATAACACACTATACTCGTCTAGTTTCTATGAGAACAGAGATCGGTGCAATCCCTAGATTAAAAGCGTGTGGCAATTGTTTATAACACAATTTGGAGTAAATACTGCCCTTACTTCAAAATTCAGTAGAATCATATTCTGTAAACCGCTGCTAGGTCAAACTGAAGCCGTGACTTTAGCATGATGGGTATAGAGGTAGAGTAGCAGAAGCAGAAAGGAGGAAACAGGCATTCACAAATTACAGATTACTCCGCATTTGAAATCTTCGCCATTGAGCCCTCTGGTCATTTTCAGGACCGATTCCCAGTTGAAGCTAACTAGTTATTTATCATTCACCCACCATCCCTTTTAAGGGTATTAAGAGTCGGATACAAGAATACGTCAACATCTTAAAATCTTAAAGGGAACAATTGTCAACACAAATTTGAGAGATATTGCCGCGGTGCTCTTGTTATCTTTTAAATTTGTCACTCACGAGAAACAGAATGATTTCAAATGAAGAGGACAAAAAGTTCATGAAACTGGCCATTAAACAGGCTAAGATTAGTGAGTGGTGATATTTTGTGAGCTGGAAACTAGCGCTAATGGCCTAACGCATGTGTAGGTTACAATGAAGGTGGAATTCCTATCGGCGCTGTTCTTGTGTCAAAAGATGGAAAGGTCCTTGGCGAGGGCCACAATCAAAGAATCCAAAAGGGATCACCTATTCTCCATGGTGAGATGGATGCTTTAGAGAATGCTGGTCGTTTGAAAGGCGAGGTGTATAAAGGTGCTACTATGTACACTACATTGAGTCCTTGTCATATGTGCACCGGTGCTTGTTTAATGTATGGTATCAAGCGAGTTGTCATGGGCGAAAATGAAACATTTATTGGTGGCGAGGATCTATTGAGATCCAAGGGAGTAGAGGTTATAAATGTTAAATCTGGCCAATGCAAGAGAATGATGGACAAGTTTATTAAGAAGGCGCCAAAAGAATGGTTTGAAGATATTGGAGAGATTGAAGAAGAAGACAATGGAAACAAGGAGGAAGACTTGGCTGAAGATTTAGATTCGGAGGGATCAGAGGGAAAATAATCAGATTTCTTTTCCTATCATATGCAGGCTCTAAGTTTATCTTATCTTATCTTATGCAGGGAGTAACGGTTAGCTAAGCTAAACGAAGATTCTAGAATTATACAATACATATATAATACATACATATTGGCTAGCGCTTTGAAAAAGCATAAACATACTTATATTTCCGTTTTTTTTCTTCCTCTTTCTTCTCCTTTTGTCGTTCCCTTTTCTCTTTCCTTCATCTCGTGCCCATTTTGCTTTAATCCCTCGTCGTCTGACTGATTGAATCATATGACCTGGCTATGGCGTATATATATATATGCTAACGCCGTACAAGTTTGCTCATAACTGTAATAGTTATTTCATCATCATATACTAGACTCTCTCAGAAGCAGCTGTTTCCTGGCGTTATCTTTATCGTTCAGCGTATTTTGCAAGATAGATACAATCATCATTTTCCTCGCGCCTTCCTTACGTTTACTTCCGTAGCTTATACTGACTGGTCCGGCAGCGTTGTCGTTATTTTTATTCCACTATCACTCACTGCGTGGAGTCTTCTAGGTTGTTGTTGTTGCTAATTAATCTCTTGCGTCAAGCTGCACCATAGTAACATTTTCCCACGGAAACTATATAGTGAGGCTGCGTGACAAATCACTAGACGTACTGTTGTTATAAATCCAGGAACTGAAAGTGAGGTTGACTTTACCCCCTAACACTACTATTATTGGTACTGCGAGTCCTGACTATAAAGGTCAAGAAATCTATTATTATTATTAATCATTGTTAATAATTTTTTATTGATTTGAAGGAAAACATCCATTTACACCTATTACATCTTCCCTCTTACCTAATTTGCGGCTGATTTGATTTCAAAATCCACACTGGTCATACTTCTCTATCAACCTCACCCCCTTAAAGAACATATTCAGAAGAAATATTCTTCTTTTTACTTGTTCGTATCGTGTGCTTTATTTAATTCGTGAATGTTTTTCTAATGACTAGAGACAACGGAGGCTTGAGATATTCATCATCATCATTCTGCGAAATTAATAATTGGCGGTAATTACACCGTTCGAGTAACTTTTTTTTAATATCCACTACCTTACATTATACTTTATTCCCGCCTAAATTGGTGGTACGAAAGAGAATTCAAATTCAAATCTATTATCCATCCTCATAATGAACGATAATAATCGTAATAGTCAAGGACGAGATTCTCCACCTCCTGGCAATCAACCTTCTCCAGCTGGCAACGAAGACAACTATCAAGCAAATATCTATTATATCAACTATTCATTTTCTGCACCCGATGGTGCTTCAGTAGAAGGTATCAATCCTCTTTCCGAATTAGCAGGTCTATTTGGATTCAATAATAGAAATGGCGAGGGCGCTGACAGTAATGGAACAGGCGGTGCAGGTGGTACAGACAGTCCTGGTTCGACTGTCGCGAATGAGCTTGCAAGTATCCTTCAGGGCACTGCCCCTACTACCGGTGGTGGCGTAGGTGGCACTTCTGGTACCGGAACCGCTACACCTGGAACTGCCCCTCGTGGTCATCAGCATGATGCGCATGCCGGTCAACGTAATCCCAACCTTGATCGTTTCTGGCAACAACGTCTATTCAACAATTCTGCTACAACCACAACTACAACCACAGTTAATGAAAATGGCGATACTATTTATTTCACAAGTGGTACATTACCTGTTGACATTCGACTTCCTATTGGGACGACTTTATTTGGTCAGGATCGTTCAGCTAGAAAGCCAAGAGCTTCTGATCGGTCCATTGATAGATTGAAAAAGGTGGATTTGAATTCGCTGCCAGAATCCGATAGAGTTTGTCCTATCTGCTTTGAAGACTTTGAAACGGTAAAAGATGATTCCGTAGAGGATGACTCTTCTTCTACTCGTGTCGTTGACGCCATGGATACTGCTAACTTTGATTTTGGTTTTGATTTCAATGACACGCCTCCACTAAGTGTTCCAGAATCTATGAATGTTGACAACTATGATGGCGATCCTGGTGAGTCTGTTCCAGAAGAAGAACCTTCATCGTCTTCTAATTCTGCATCTTCAGGAGGTTCAAGTTCTGCTTCGTCCTCTTCAGACACTTCTCATTATGCCCTTGAAATGCCTTGTAATCATCAGTTTGGTAGCAGCTGTATTAGAAAATGGCTTGCATCTTCCAACACATGTCCGCTATGCCGTACCACTGTTGAAAGCCAAGACGATTATCTTAGAAGCGTTGGTCAAGCTCCGGAATCGTCTGGTTCTGGCGGGGGTTTGGCTAATATATTTGAGTTAATTTTCAATATTATTCCTAGTGTGGTAACCCAGATAGGTCACGCTGTCGATAATGCTAACAACAGTGACGGTAGCAACAACAATAACAACAACAACAATAACGATAATAATAATAATGATGGTGACGACAACAATGACAATGGCAACCTAAATACCAATAGCGCGAATCCTATTAGTAACACAGTCCCTGTTAACCCTAGTAACGTACTTGTTTACACGTCTGGTTCTACATATCCGTCTTCTCTAACTGAACCAGAACCTGGCCCTGCTCTTGCTCCTATTCCTTCTCCAGCTCCTGTTGATCCTAATATGCCAGCTCCTCTTTACGACCCTACGCCTCGTCCTATTCCCCCTTATAATTCGTCTGCATCTTCCCTCCAGTCTGGTAATTCTTCAGGTATCACACCAAGACCTGGCAGGACCTCATCGCAATTCCTTCGTCCTTTGTCGGTTCTCCTTCACAGTCTTCAGAATCGTGGAAATAATGGAAACACTCAAGGAAACAATAACAATAACAGCAGCAACCTCCTCCCTCTACCGATAAGATCCTCATCTATTGGACCACTCCGAGGCTCACCTGTTCCAACGCCAGCGCCATTAACATTCCCTCCTGGTACCACTTCCGGAGGAGCTGCTCCTTCTTCTGCATCTGCAACTAACCAGCGATCTAACAATCCCCGTGGTGGTGGCACTGGTGGAGGGGTTTGGATGGGTCCAGCTGGTATTTTATCTTCATGGGGTCCACGATGGGTCAGACGCCATCACCCTTACAGATCGCCTACTTCTGAACAGTTCAATGAAGAATCACACTCTTCCGGAGAATCTTCCTCAAGAGGTAGTAGCACCGCATCTCGTTCTGCCTCTCGTAGTGCCGAAATCAATGATCATACAGACTTACAGTGTGCTTCAGCCTCTATTTCTTTGTGTGTTTTTGACCCGCATGAAAACAATGACAACAGCGACGACAGTGATGGTTATGAAGAAGAAGGAGAGGACCCAAGCCGCATCATTAGACTTCATTGTGGCCATGGATATCATATTCCTTGTCTTCGCGTTGGTATGAGAGCCCATGGAGATCGAGAAATTCCCAATTTAACTGGCGGAGTCGACAATGGGGATGGTGCAACTAGACAAGTTTGGTGCATGAGATGTCGTAGATATCAAGATATTAGTAATCATGACTAGATTCTTTTTATTGTAGATAAATTTGTTTGATAATTCTCAAGTTAGAAAATATTGTTCTGTATGGGTCCTGCTCTTTGTTTATTGTGTATTATTTGTAGTTAATGCATTAAATCATAAGCTATTAATTATTTATAATACAGGAATTTTTATGTAGGCTTCTGTGGGTCAAATTGATTATTTTCAGGTTTCTCTGTTGCGTCTACAAGTGTACCGTTGATGGAGAGAGAGGCTGTTCTTGAAAGTCTTATATATTCTGTACTTTTAAACTAAAGTTGTTCATCTTTTTGGCCAGTGTAATTATGGTCCGCATACCCATCTTAGAGGCCGTGGCATTATGTTTAATGCCAAGTACCAATCTTCAAGATTTTTATATATACTCCATAATTTTCAGACACTTAGTTGCAGCTGATTTATTCAGTTAACAACTTAATGTTTCCCATTTATTTTTCTGCTATGAATCTAGATATATGGACTGAATCCTGAAAAGCAAACGCAACAACAGTATCTAATAATAGGGCAGTTTTTGTTTTCCAGACCAGTCCTAATACTAGCGTTTATGAATAATATCCTTTAGAGCTTGTTACCAGATTCATGAATCTTCGACAAGAATTCTTTATCCAAATCTTCATGGAGCTGGACATATCACGGCCAAGTGTAAATAAAACAAAATCGTGAACTAACAAGTATACATCCTTGATGGCTAGCTCTGCCGAATCTTTAGAAGGAAGATCAGTTATTGATTCTTCCGCTGTAGACGAAAAGACTGCGGCTATACAGCAATCGTCGAGTAATGAGGATGAAAGTTTAGAAGTTAAGGAGGAGGCATCAGAAACCAAATTAGGGATCATTGAAAGCACATATGATGATAATAACGACGAGGTTGACATAGACGCATTTATTAACGAACTACAATCTGACGAGGAAGATAATGATATTTTGGTGCAAGAACATATTTCTCAGTCAGCCAAACCAGTACCTGATGGCCTACTACAAACGGACCCCAACATTGGACTTACAAACGAAGAAGTACTCCAGCGGCGGAAAAGATTTGGCTGGAATAAAATGTCAGAGGAAAAAGTTAACCTTTACCTCAAATTTCTCTTATTCTTCGTGGGACCAATTCAATTTGTCATGGAAGCAGCAGCACTCTTGGCCATTGGTTTACAAGACTGGGTAGACTTTGGAGTTATCTGTGCTCTACTTTTGTTGAACGCAGCAGTTGGGTTTATTCAAGAATACCAAGCTGGTTCGATAGTGGAAGAGTTAAAAAAGACTCTGGCACTTCAGGCTGTTGTGCTTCGAAATGGTAGAATACAAGAGATGGATGCATCAGAAGTTGTACCAGGGGATATTCTTCAGGTTGAAGAAGGGACGATTATTCCAGCTGATGGAAGACTAGTTACTCAAGGATGCTTTCTGCAAATCGACCAATCTGCCATTACCGGGGAATCTCTAGTAGCCGAAAAACATACGGGGGACAATGTTTACGCATCATCTACTGTAAAACGGGGTGACACATTTATGATAGTTACAGCTACAGCTGATCAGACTTTTGTGGGTAGAGCAGCAGCGCTAGTCAACCGGGCTTCAGCTGGTAGCGGCCACTTTACAGACGTATTAAACGGAATTGGGTCAGTTCTACTTGTTCTTGTCATTGTTACATTACTTGTTGTCTGGGTTGCATGTTTTTATAGGTCGGATCCAATTGTCAAAATCCTTCGCTTTACATTGGCTATAACCATTGTTGGTGTACCAGTTGGCTTACCAGCAGTAGTCACAACTACTATGGCCGTAGGTGCAGCATATCTCGCCAAGAAAAGAGCCATTGTTCAGAAACTTTCCGCCATCGAGTCATTGGCAGGTGTTGAAATATTGTGTTCGGACAAGACAGGAACCTTGACAAAGAATAAGTTATCTCTTGCAGAACCTTTTACTGTTGAAGGAGTGGATGCTGAAGACCTTATGCTGACTGCCTGTTTAGCGGCATCGAGAAAAAAGAAAGGGCTAGATGCTATAGATAAAGCTTTCTTAAAGGCTCTAAAAATATATCCTCTCGCGAAAAATACGCTGACAAAATACAAGGTTATGGAATTTTACCCTTTTGACCCCGTTTCTAAAAAAGTCAGTGCTGTTGTTGAATCACCCAGTGGCGAGCGGATAACTTGTGTTAAAGGAGCTCCTTTATTTGTGCTGAAAACAGTGGAAGAAGATCATCCAATCCCAGAAGCAATTTCGACCTCATACAAAAACAAGGTCGCAGAGTTTGCAAGTCGTGGATTCCGATCTCTTGGAGTTGCTCGTAAAAGAGCTAGCGGCCGTTGGGAGATTCTTGGCATCATGCCTTGTTCAGATCCTCCAAGACATGATACTGCCAGAACGGTACAGGAAGCAAAGAACCTTGGCCTATCTATTAAAATGCTTACTGGAGATGCAGTGGGGATAGCCAAGGAAACATCTAGACAATTGGGGCTGGGCACGAATATTTATAACCCGGAACGATTAGGACTGGGAGGTGGTGGTGACATGAGTGGTTCAGAAGTTTATGATTTTGTTGAGGGAGCTGATGGGTTTGCAGAAGTGTTTCCTCAGCATAAATATAAAGTGGTTGAAATTTTACAACAAAGGGGTCACCTTGTAGCTATGACAGGGGATGGAGTGAATGATGCTCCATCTCTGAAGATAGCTGATACAGGAATTGCCGTTCAGGGTGCTTCAGATGCTGCTAGATCAGCGGCAGATATTGTGTTTTTAGCACCGGGGTTATCAGCTATAATTGATGCATTGAAAACATCGCGACAAATATTCCATCGAATGTATTCATATATTGTATACAGAATTGCATTGTCTCTGCATTTGGAGATATTTTTTGGGCTATGGATTGCAATTCTAGATCAATCTCTGCAAATCGAATTGGTTGTGTTTATAGCTATTTTTGCCGATGTAGCTACATTGGCAATAGCTTATGATAATGCACCATATTCACAAAAACCGGTGAAATGGAATCTGCCCAAGCTATGGGGAATGTCGATTTTATTAGGAATTGTATTGGCTATTGGCAGCTGGATCACTCTGACAACAATGTTTCTTCCGAAAGGAGGTATTATTCAAAATTTTGGAAAAATCGATCCAATATTGTTTCTTCAAATATCATTGTCAGAGAATTGGCTTATATTCGTGACTCGAGCAAATGGGCCATTTTGGTCATCTATCCCGTCATGGGAGTTATTAGGGGCCGTTTTCATGGTCGACGTCTTGGCAACACTATTCTGTGTATTTGGATGGTTTGTAGGCGGGCATACTTCAATAGTAACGGTAATTAGAGTGTGGATATTTTCATTTGGTATTTTTTGCGTTTGTGGAGGACTATTTTATCTGATGCAGGATTCAGTAGCATTTGATCGGTTAATGCATGGGAAGAGTCCAAAAGAGAGAGAGAAGAGATCAATAGAGGATTTTATAGTAGCGATGCAGAGGGTCTCTACTCAGCATGAAAATACAACATAAATTTTATTTAAGTCATTTATTAATATATGCAGCCCTTAATTAGCGTTTGCATCTTATCACTTCAGGTAAGGGTAAAACTTTAGTTCTCAAATTAATGAGACTGAGCAAGATGTATTTTGTTTCGTGGTCTTCTTAGATTTTCTAATGTCTAATACGGGTTTAGCCGAGATACCGGGATTCTATTACGATCATGAACGAAAACGGTACTTTCGGATCATTAATACCGGCCAGGCTACAGGCCAGGCTTCTAGTGATTATAGCATATCGGCAGTAGCAGAAGTCAGGAGGAGAAAGAGGCGGAATCTCGATAATGCGCAGACCCAACCGAGCCCTCCTGCAAATAGTCAGCTAGCTTCTGGGTATTCGTCATTTCCGTATCCGTGTGGAGCCACCAACAACAGCATAAAACGGCACTTGCTAGGCTCTTCATTAGGTCCAAGAGTTAACAGACTTGCTCAGAATGCTATGCTTATATCGTCTATGTCGAAGCAGGGACATTGGACTCTTGAAACGTCTTCACCAAGCGATAACTTAGCGTGCTTTTCTTGGTGCGAGAAGGAGCGGTTTCTTATATTAGGAAGCAAGCAGGGGAAATGTTGGATTACCTCAGGCTTGGACATGGCGGACCAGTCGTCATTAACAGCTTGTCGACAAGACGATGGGTTCTATTACCTGCTGGACAATTTCAACTCGGAAGTCACGTCGTTGTCAGTATCCGGTAACACAGTAGTCCATACATGTCTTGGAGGTCCAGGAACGACTGCTGCTATAGGTTGTATGGTAAAGAATCCGTATGAGAGCCATAACGTTCTTTTTAAACTGCCTCAGCGCCAGAGTGCCTTTTGCTCAGCAGTGCGAGAAGATGCGTCGGGTCCCAATACACGTATTGCGGTAGGATCCAATTCTTGTGCATACTGTATTCAACCATATCTTAGTGGGTTCTATAAAGAACCATTTCAAACCGGCTCTGACGTGCTATCAGTAGAGTTTCTCGGAAACTCGTCATGTGGCGATAGCTATCTCGTATCTGCTGGTTGTAGAAGCGGCAGTTTGAATGTGTTTGATCCCAGACTGCCTACTCGTCATATGACGCCGACCTCGCCGGTTATTCAGGTGTATCACTCCAGCGCCATTACACATATCAAGTCTCTTCACGATTCTCGATACGTGCTTGTAAGTGGATTAGAAGATACTTTAGGACTATACGATTTACGGTACGTGAAGCCAAGTTCCTCGTCATCTGCGACTGGCAAAAATCGGTCGCCTTACCTTAAAAGTCACTCCCCCATGAGGTCCACGGCCGCAATCACTACACCGGTCATCTCATACAGCGGGTACTCTAATCTACATACGATCCAGCACGGACTTGCAGTTGATCCAACTAGCAAAAACTTTGCTATTGCTTCAGACGACGGCAAAGTCAGCATCTTCAATATCTGGACCGGCGCCAATATAACCGGCGACGAACTCCGAAACTACCAGTTTGGACCTCGCACCTCGGCTGTCAACAGTCTACAATGGACCCCAACAAGCGGCCTTTTCGTTGGATTTGGCAAGAACCTAGAGTACTGGTCATGGGCCTCGTTCGACGACGAACTAGCAGCTATTTAACTTTGTTGTCGCGGGGCCGCCGGAGGCAGAGCAGAGGGACAGCATGCAGGGTGTGTATGCAAGATAAGATAGGGGATTTATTTGATCAATACGGTATGGCCAACACCAATTTAATAGACTTTTGGTAGCAGTTTCATACGAACAGAAAACCAAACTTAATGCAATAATAGGACCAGAAAGGAAAAAATAACTGAAAATGCAAAGATAAAATTGGCAGCAGAGTGGAATGCGCAAAACCGGAAACTACAATCAATTGATTAAGCGACTGGAAATTTCAAAGAGAATTTGAAGAAAAACAGTAAACTGAAACAGGAGGTAATTTATCTGCTGCATATATATTATATTTTTATTCAAATTAATAAAGTAAAACTGCCGCACTTGTCAATAACAACAACGCCTTATACCCCTGAATCAGCGTGGCCAATCTAGAATATATACATGAGCTGGTTGTTCGAGCAACAAAGTTTCTCTGTACCCAACCCATTTTATAATTATAATTAACGTACTCGGACATATTTCAATTCTGTTATATATACAAAATTTTCTTGTCTTTCTGTTTTATCATTCTTTCTATGGATTTGATGTGACTACGACAAAAACAAAAATGGCCTTTAATAAATCAGGCGTCAGCTATATTCAACGAGGATCTGATGTTATGGTAAGTACAAACGAGAATAAACGAGAACAAACGAAGAGTTGAGAGATTTGTGATATACCATACGATGGAGTGAAGCGGAGGTACGCGATGGGCGATGGGCGATGGGCGAAGGTGAAGGTGAAGGTGAAGGGTGGAGGCAATGGCACGACAATGAGAAATAAAAATCACACGATGACGACGGGAGAAATATCACACGATTGGCTCTGAATACCAGATCATATAATATGTGTTTCATCTATTGAGTGACTCATATCAATTTATACCGTTTATAGGGGTACGTAGGGGTGTGCATAAATATGCATTAGGAGATGAGGAACGGTTACCAAGGAAGCGAGCAGTGCGTAGAGCGATGCGTAGGCTGGGTAGTAGAGAGAGTGGAGAGCAGAGAGAGCAGTGGCAGAGCGCAGAGCAGGCCAGTAGAGAGTAGCGCGCAGAGCAGAGGAGAGCAGAGCGTCGCAGGGCGTAGCAGTAGCGCAGAGCAGAGCAGAGCAGAGCAGAGCAGAGCAGAGCAGAGCAGAGCAGAGCAGAGCGTAGCAGTAGCGCAGAGCAGAGCAGTAGAGAGCAGTAAAAGGGATTGGGAGAAGAGATGACTATTACTATAATGCGACGAAAGACAGTGATGGTAGCAGAGAGTAGAGAGAGTAGAGAGAGTAGAGAGAGTAGAGAGAGTAGAAGAGCAGAGAGAGTAGAAGAGCAGAGAGAGCAGAGGTAGATAGAGCAGAGCAGACAGAAAAGACAGGCAATAGACGAGAGAGGCGAGAGGCGTTAAACGAGAGGGCCTCTTATCATTCTCTTCTCTTATCATTCTCTTATCTCTCATTCTCTTATCTTCCTTATCTTCTCTCATCTTCCTTATCTTCTCTCATCTTCTTGCTCTCATCGTAATCTCGATATGTCGTGATCTCGATATTCATCTTATCGGGTATTTCTTCCTTGTTTATTTACCATTTCACTTTGCCACGGAAAATCATCTCTTTGGGCTTATTTTTTTGTGTTGCCTACGCTACGTTATGTTTTTGTTTTTCTTGTGGTTTTACTTTTTACTGCGTTGTCTGGCCAGGCTGGTCCCGGCCCCAGCCTGGCTTGCCAGCCTGGCTGCCTACCTGATTCGTTTTGCTCGGCTTACAATTTACCTCGCTTGATCTGTTGCCGTAGTGGTGTCGTGTCGCCTCACCTGGACTGGCGTCGCCTTGAAGGGCTGGATAGCTTCCGGCTTGGCTTAGTTGAATATCCCAACCTACTGCTCTGCTACTGCTGTGCTACTGCTGTGCTACTGCTGTGCTACTGCTGTGCTACTGCTGTGCTACTGCTACTGCTACTGCTCTGCTACTGCTACTGCTAATACCTTTACTACTGCTACTGCTGATACCCTTACTTTTACTGCTACTGCTAATACCCTTACTATTACTGCTGTGCTACTACTGCTGTGCTACTGCTCTGCTACTACTGCTACTACTGCTACTACTGCTACTACTGCTACTACCCCTACTACTACTACTACTACTACTACCTTATCGCATATCACTCCGATCATACCTTCATTCAGCACTGAACGTAAGCTGCGGAAACCGTCCCGACGTTTCAATGGGGCGCTGGATAATTATATGCAGGGCTCAGGTGTGCGTTTAGAAATTAAAGACGCAACTGACGCACTAAAGTTTAGCAGTAACACACGCGCTATCAGGGTTATGGAGACGGCGTGTGTATTAGATAGACTTTCACCAAACACTGTGTCACACCAGAAGCCTACCAAGTTAATATACCCTTCTGCCTCATAACTCAAACTTTTGTGTTGACCATAATTTGTCGTATTTATTACACTTAAGACGTTTGGTGCGATATTAGTGCACCCCTGAGTTTTGCAAAGTACGTACAGTCGGGTTCTCGGATGGAATCAAATACCCCTAATCTTATCTTACTCTCTTTTCCTCGTCTCTTGTTTGTCATTCATTACTAACTTCTTCTTCTTCACAGCTCGAAAGGCATGATATAAAAGGCACTTCTACTACTACTAGTACTACCACTACCACTACTGTTCCAATCATGGAGAACCATAACCATGATGATTCTCCCTACTATGGTGGTGGTTTACACCATTATCAATCACAACAACAACAACAACAACAACAACAACAACAGCAACAACCTACCCCTCTTCTACATATGATGAAAACAACCTCTTCTTCATACTCGTCTCCTTCGTCGTCATCATCGTCAATTGTTAACAATGTTGCTCCTCCAATTGTAGAGAATCGTCCATCTGGAACCAATTCAAACACATCCAGTAGTGCGTCTTCAATCTCATCTAGTCATCATCAATTCCCGTCGTATGGCAGTGCTGATTTCTCTTCATCCACTTCGGAACCAGTAACTCCTCCTGATAATAGATTTATTTCCGGCTTCACTCCAATTGCTAGTGGTGGTGGTGTCCCCACTAGTAGCAACAACAGTGCCGGTAGTAGCAGCGCAATGTATAATATATTTCCAATTAATGGAGTTAGTCAACATGGTTTGAATCTTGGCATTACCAGTCTTGCCTCACCTCCTATTGATCGGATTATTAATAGTACTTCTGTATTACCAGTGTCAATGCCAACTCCTTCATCTAAACCATTACGGAATTCTCATCAACAACCTCATGTCATTACCCCTCCATCTGATTCAACTTCATCTTCAAATAGTACTCTTATTTCTAATATGAATAGGCTTTCTATGAACAATGGTGGTGGATCATTCCCGCCTTCTCCTGGTAGATATTTGTTTGATGGAGATTTTCGCTCTTATTCTCCGCCACCACCACCGCCACCACCACCACCACCAGCCCCACCAGCTACCGTCTCTGCTGCTGCCCATCAGCGCAAACCTTCATTCTTGCAAGCTGAGACTACAGAGGACAAATTTCCTATTCTAGTTCGCAGAGAGAGCAATGGCTTTAAGACTTCTCCCGGAGTAGGTCCCACTTCAAGACAGTCTTTCTCAGGAGCCTTCTTTGATTTTTTAGATCCAAGTCCTATATTGTTTGATAGTAATGGTCAGAATGGGTCTCCTAACTGGATGAACGGTACACAGGCTGGTGGTCCAACTAGTACTTCGTCAGTCGTACCACCTCCACCACCACCTTCTGTCCCTTCGTTTACTATGCAGCAGCAGCAGCAGCAGCAGCAGCAGCAGCAACAACAACCTCGCTCTCTCTATTACAGTCCTCCAATGACATCTCCACCTACATCACAAAGTTCCTACTTTGATCGAGCTGTCATGTCTGAAAATACAAATTACCGTATGCTCAACCAACAACAAAATACCAATTCCTCTCCAAATGATAATGAAGTCATTCTACCAGTTCCATTACGTAACAGTTCATCAATGTCTTCATTACCAGTCACTACAGCTGCTACCACCACGTCCACAAAATCTGCTATTACTCCGACTCTTCGTATTGTAAATACAAATACCACGGCCATTGCCCGTAATGGACGTCAAGTAAAGTCTAGTGCAGAGCATGATCTTAATAGATATGCCCATGCTAGTTTGGAGAGTATGAAGGATGAAATTTATACACTTTGCAAAGATCAGCATGGATGCCGGTTCTTACAGCGTAAATTGGAAGAGAAGAATCCAATCTATCTAAACATGATTTTCAATGAAACATACCCTCATGTTGTTGAACTCATGACTGATCCATTTGGTAACTACCTTTGTCAAAAGTTGTTGGAATTTGCTACTGACGAACAGCGAACCGTGTTAATGAGAACTGCTGCTCCTGACTTGGTTACTATTGCCCTGAATCAACATGGAACAAGAGCATTGCAAAAGATGATTCAATATATCAATACTACTGAACAGGTTGAAATGATTGTTGGCGCCCTGAAATCCAATGTGGTCAAATTAACTCAAGACCTTAATGGAAATCATGTGGTTCAAAAGTGCTTGCACCGATTATCTAATGAAGGATCACAATTTATTTATGATGCAGTTTGTGAGAATTGTGTCACTGTTGGTACTCACAAGCATGGTTGTTGTGTGTTGCAAAGATGTATAGATCACGCTTCCCCAGATCAAAAGAAGCAATTGGTTCAAGAGATTATCAAGAATTCTTATACCCTTGTGCAGGATCAATTTGGCAACTATGTTGCCCAATATGTCCTTGATCTTGGTAATAAAGAGTTCTCTGAACCAATGATCCATCAATTTGTTGGTAAAATTTGTATATTATCTGTACAAAAGTTTTCGTCGAATGTTATTGAAAAGTGTTTGAGAATTGCTGAACCTGAGACGGCTGGCTTGCTGATTGAAGAATTAGTCCGGTCTACTAAATTGGATGATTTGTTACGCGATTCTTATGCAAACTATGTGATTCAAACTGCTTTGGATTACGCACAGCCAGCTGTCCGTCAAAGACTAGTTGATAATATTCGACCTATAATACCATCTATTCGATCTACTCCTTATGGTCGAAGAATTCAGTCTAAATTATCAAATGGTCAAATGGCCAGTAATTCGGGATCAGTTACTCCATCTGCTGTGCAGTCGAGTCAAGAGTTTACATCACCAGTAGGTGAATTTGAGTGGCCTTATAGAAGTTAAATCGGGTTGGAAAAAAAAAAAAAGAAGTGTGTTATACATATTAGTAGTTTTTCTTTTATGGACTACACGAACACTGAGATACAAAGTAAACAACACAAAACAAAGCACTAAATCTTGCAATTCCAGCATTATCGGCCTGATTTTTTATATATTTTTTTTCTTGTTTATTGTTACTATAATTCGTGAGCATTATTAACTAGGTTTTGGTTCCACATGACGTTAGTTCTCTACGTTCGTTACTTGATTATAAATTCCCTATTGTATTATTATTATTATTATTATTATTATTATTATTATTCTTATTTATTTCTTTTACGTTCTATATACATTACTTTGCTTTCGCTTTTGGTCCCCAGTTTTCAGTTGGGTTGACTTGGTATCGGACTAATTTCGATTTGCGTTGTTTTTCTAGTTCTGATGCCTCTGGGTGAACTGCAAATGAAATGTCATGCTTCGTGTCCAGAGTCTTCAAGATACTTCCACCTGGAGACGTAGGACTGATTTTAGAAATATCACCATTCTTTTCCTTTTTGATCCATTCTTTCATAATGTCCCAAATAAAAGATGCCGGGGCATTCGTTTTCACACTACCTGGATTACAATGAGTACCAGATACTTTATATCCACCATTAAGAAGAGCACTTACAAAGGTTGTAAGAGGAGGACAAGGTGCTCTCACAATTGAAGAAATATGCGGTAGAGAAATAAAGAATGGTGTATCATCCAGTTCAGATTGAGCCACGGTAAGCATACCTTTAATTCTTTGACTAGTTCCATAAATTTCTGGATCTAAAGTATCTTGTATATCCAACATTTTCGAAATAAATTTCTTATCATGCAATGGGCCACCCCACATCGGGCCGGCAACATGATGGACGAATCCGCAATGCTCACACTTTGCGGATACCGTCGGTCCTTGGGCAAAAGAGTGTTTATAAGTAACATTATTATTCTTTTCTCTAGCAGTAGCCCGACCAAGGGGTTGACAAGTTGTAGTGCCACATCCACTACAGCAGTATACAACCATAGATTTTGAAGCATTGAATTTGACCAGTGCTGGCTGACTACGAATCCTGATAAAACATCGGACGTAAAAGTCGATTGACAGACTTAATAGTGGTTCAATTGCTCTACCATATTTTGCAGCAGTGCTGGCCACCATGTTCAGCACCAAACGTAGAGCAGATTCATGACAGGAATCATTATTCAGAGTGTTCCCTCCATATTGAGAAAAACATTTTTCCGGATACGAATTACCTGCCAAAACTGCTAAATCAGTACAGGTGACTAAAAGCAGTCCTCCATCGCATACAGATTGAACAGCAGAATCCACAAATGGAGTAGCACTTCCATACGGATCTAAATCAACAACGTGAACATTTTTGGTTTTGTGTTGATACATTACGATATTGGCATCTCCTTCATTGGGAATTACTTTGTCGCCAATCTGATTATGATCTACATTTTCATGAATTGACTTTACTGCTTCTTTTGAAAAATCATTGGCAATGACCTTTTTGATATTAGGGATCTCTTTTCCATATCGAATGGCTCTCAATCCGCTAGCAGATAGAGCTTCAATGATTTCAATATAAGGGCGAGAAGATTTGGCAGCATCAGCACTTTTGGTCTCACTCATAGCATCGTTAGCAGAAGAGGTTGGTTTAGTTTCTTTGGCCTCCTCACATACTTTAGATACTTCAGCCACCTTGACTATATCGGGTGTTGAGTCAGCAGTCTCATCATCATCTCTTTTCCTCTTCTTCTGACCTTTTTGTTTATTCTTACTCTTATCAATTCTAGGCAACAAAGTCTGTTCGTAATAAATCTCCGACCAGGCACGGATTGCAACAATACTGAGATCTCTGTTAAACTGTTGAACTGGGTTATAAAAAACAGTATTTCCTTTTGGATACAGAATGGAAGCTTTGCCCTCAGTTACTTGGTCATATTTATCACTATCAAAAGGTTTACTTTCGGAGGTTCCATTACCACTGCCACTATCAGTACTGCTCATTCTACAACGCAAATAAACACAGTTTAAATGTAAACCAGTTTTTGTAAGAACTGGAAACGTTTTCAAAATTTTAGAAGCCAGGTTGGGCAATGCGATCAAATCGGAAAAAGAATCTTGATCTCTCAGACTTGTCTGGTAATGTCAGCCATGAAAAATTCCTGACGATCAATCGTGCATTGTAGCGCACGGCTGTGCATATTACCCCTGGTTATTCCTTCAGCGGCCGAGCTCTAGCCGAACGCTTTCCTTCTACTCTATCCCAGTACTAGGCTAGAAAAGAGATACAACTATTACGAAGTAGATCGCCTATACGTATAGTTAGTTAGGTGTTAGTTTAATAACTTGTAGCAATACTAGTACGTCTCACATAAGAACGGGAGAATATCTTTTGCCTCGCCCGCCTTTTGCTATACGGCTCAGGCTCAACCCAGATCCAGCTCTATACATTACCACACATGAATCTCGCCATAAACCAGACAAACATTCCGAACTACAGGGCTACAAACGAGTATGAGTTTAGACGCCTCGAATGATATCCTAGCACGGGTAGAAGAGGCCGGATTATTGGCTGACTTCGGTGAGTCAGAGGGAGCACCAATGGGTGGTGATAGCACGCCATCTGACTGGCCGTCATTGTACGAGGATGACGCTGGCCATGATGCAGACAGCGAAGAGAGCGAGGATTACGATGAAGACTATTCACTGGCATCATCAGATGCACAGAGAGAATGGGATGAGTCAATAAGGCAGCTGGGCTCACTCTTTACAATGATCTTTTTCCCAATATTGGGCAAGTTCCTGGGCAGACGGTGCTCATATTATCGTAAGTAGCCTGTCTCCGTGGCCTGTCTCCGGCGACTGGGCTCTGCCCACACCCGTAGCTCCTCTACGCGGCGGAGGACTAAGAGCTGCCAGTAGATGAGCGAAGCGAGCTACGGATCTGGGCAGAGCCCAGCCGCCAGAGGCAGACCCGCTGGCCACACAGTGTTGCTAACAAGCGGATGTAGTATGGAGACAGTTCCTAGATTACCGGTACAGTAAGGATGCTGTAGAATCGCCGTCATCCCCAAAGTAGCATTGAGTGTACATTTACACTCGGTATTTATTGCATTGATGAAAATACATATGTCACGTAGATCTGAGCAGGTCCTAGGGTCCTAGCAACGAGCGAAGCGAGCTACGGGTCTGGGCGGAGCCCAGCCGCCGGAGGCTGAGCCGGAGGTGGGGGGGGACAAGGTCATAACATCATAAATTATAGGAGTGAGAGTCAGGCTCTGGAAAGAAGACTGCTAAGCTTGGAGGCAGGCGATTCAGAATAATTGACGTTACGGAAAGGAGTCTCGACGTCTTTTAGTGATGGGGCAATGATGTTTTTGTATACTTTGTCGTCAAGTTTGACTACGAGATCTTGAACATCCTGTGAAACTGCTTGCCAGCTTGGAACGAGGTCTTCGATGTGTCTATATGCTTCTATGAGAGTCTCACAGAGGCATAAGAACGTTTGAGTGAGATCGGGCACAAAGGGTAGGTGGCATACTGACAGATACGAATATTCAGGGATAGAAGTCGTTGAAGGCGATGGGATAAATGCTAGCGAGGAAGGAATAGAGCCACTGGAATTACGGCCCGCGCGTAGGTGTTGATGGTGATCTGCCAGAGATATTGAAGACGAGGTAGTGGAAAGAGACGTTTCGGATTTCACTCGAGCACGGAATAGTCTTCTGCCGACTCCCACAACTGCCTTCGTTCTTGACGACGTAGGATCAGACTGAGATTTGATTGACTCGAATTCTTTCAGAAGTGCCAGCAGCGCTTTTAGATACTCAGGTAGCGAGTTATTATATCGTTGAATAACGGTTGGGATTGAGCCTCCTAAATAGAAGTAGTGCAATGTCATAAGAGCTTCTGATTTGAACAGTTGTTCAAAATCCTTTCCAGCGATATAACTGTTATTATGCAGACGAGATATTTTGCTCGTTGTGTATCTAGAAAAAGGTGAGTTAGTTAAAAAGGAAAGCGAAAAGCGGAAGAGCGTATCCAGCAATATGAGCGAATGTAGCTGGCCAGAGCGTCGCCAGACGTTGAGAGGAAGGGAGTATCTACCTACAATGAGCATAAATAGTCAAGAGATGCAATTCGTTTTTCAATGATCATAGCTGGGTAAACTGGTGCCATTGTATCGTGTACTGTGTTGGATCAGGGGTTAAAAGAAAGAGAATAGATTGCAGTATCGTCTATGAATCACTAGCAGTATTACTGTAGAGTACGTTTCGATCTCGCACCAAATCCAGCCAATTAATCCTTCCCTAAATTAAATTAAATTAAATTAAGGGGTAACCTTTTTTTCTTGTGTTATTAACGCGCTTTAGTGGGTTGGGATCGCCCTGCCTATATAAGCAAAAAAAGTTACCGCCGTGCGTATCAGCCAGGGGTACGCACCTCAGCCTCTGGGGGCTGGTCTCTGCCAGACCCGTAGCTCGCTTCGTTCGTGCTGGGTGTTAGTTGTATTAGTTTCCCACTATCCTCGTCCCTCTCGCGAAGCGAGCAGAACGGATCTGGGCAAAGCCCGGCCGCCAGAAGCAGGATGGGGGTAACAAGAAGATACGGTTAATTGTAGAGACAAGACCTTGGAGGACGGAGATAATAACTTACCAATGGATTGGTGAGTGGGTCCAAATAGCAGTGAAATGGCATTTCGCAGCTATTATGGTACCCTGTCGATCAGGGGTAGCCGGCGGTCCACTCACAAGTAAGGATGGCGGGGCTCTGCTTCCGACGGGCTTCGTTCGTGTAGGGTGATACAACAGGAGCCCCCTGTACTGCGGCTCTGGCTCATTACTGTATATACTTCTCCGTCCTCAGATATCTACGGATGTAAACCATTGTATCACCATGGAGGTTTCTTGGTTTGACGCAGCTCTGCCCAGACCCTTCGTTTCTTTTACGATAGTCGCCCGCGAGAAGTAGTAACGGGCACAACGGGCAGGCCAAGCCCGAGCGAGCCCAGCCGTGATGAATATAGAAAAGGCACCGCTTCCACTACTGGCTTCTTGCACCTGTGACCAGGATAGATGATTGCAAAATAAATAGATTGCATTAATAGTTATTATTCTGTTATGAATATCATGAAATAATGTGGGAACAGGGATTCTGGAAACATGATTCCTATTTTCTTTACATTGGGAGGTACCTATTGTCCCATGGGCTGCTTATACTTCATGCTGCTTGCCAGCTGATATCCCCTCATCTCGTGTCCTGAGCATCTCTCCACTAAGCGAAGGGATCCCCGGCGATACTAGGTGCTTGCGGTCCTCTGCGAAGCGGAAGTATGTTGAATCACAACGAAGGAGTTAGAGCCATGCCACGTGTATTTTGGTTTCTCTCTGTTCACCAGCACTATTATTAGGAGAGTACGTAGGGATAAAGCTAGACATTAATCAGACCCGTCGTTCGCAAGGGGGAGGGACTTTCGGTCGCGAAGCGACCACAACGGGTCTGGGCAGAGCCCAGGGGAGGCAGGGACCTGTATGCAAGCAATCCTTATCTTATCTTTTCATCGCCGTATATATATATCGTATCACCAGATCTCTGCCAGACGGCCATCACAAACAAGTCCGGTCAGAATGAATCCATTTCGAACAGCATTATTGCTGATTGCGGTTTTCTGCGTGTTTCTGTTCATTTGTCTTTTTGGCAGCCTGCCACAGCTTCAGTAAGTGATGTTCTTTATTACTGTTATAGGCGCGGTACTAACATACTCACCTCTAGAGACACTTGGTTAGCACGCACTCGCCGATGGCTCATTGACAACCTGCTGAGACTGCTTCGCAACATAGATCCTACTGGAAAGTCTGAGTCCATGGCCATTTCCCTATGGCAAAAGCATAGCCACACAATCGCATATGTTGTGCCGGTACGTTGGCCCTCCCCTGCCTGATCCGCCCAGACCGGTGGCCTGCATCACTAACATCGCTTAGATTGGGTATATTATATTGGTCACGGCATGCCTTGGTTTCTTTTATAGAGATACGTTTAGTCGAATCCAGATGAATGGATTCCATCGGTTCTGTATCCCTGTAGTGTCGGTTATGCCTTACGTTAGTACTGCTTTAGCGGTCTTGTCAGACCCTGGTCGTATCACAAAGGACAATCATGGCCGAGTATTGAAAATGTTTAGATTCGATAACATCATCTTCATCCCTGATAATGTCTGTGAAACTTGCAAATTCGAGAAGCCTGCCCGAAGCAAACACTGTTCGTTGTGTGGTAGCTGCTTTGCAATGAGTGACCATCATTGTATTTGGGTGAACAACTGCATCGCATACCGCAATTATAGGTGGTTTCTCTTTTATTTGGTAGCCAACATTCAACTGCTTGGTTATGGGCTCTACTTGAACAGACAGATACTTGCCCGTGATTTAGCTGATTTGATTCCGATGCCTGAATTGGTGGGCCCGTCAGCATATTTCAATTGGAGAGGATGGATCGTGAGTAATATTTCATTCAGCACGAGCTGCTGCTACTTGCTTCAAATACTAACACGTTCTTAGCAAATAATCACTTTGAACGATCAGAATCGTACTGCTGGGTGTTTGATGCTTCTTTGTGGAATGCTCCTTCCTGTGGCAAGCGTCTTTCTTGCTATTCATATCAAATTTATTTATTTAGGTACGACGACTAATGAGACCATGAAATGGGATGTCATTAATGACTGCATACAAGATGAATCATTATATTATTATGATCATTTAGATTCCCACCATGCAGACGGACCAACTATTGTGTTACAGAAGCTGAATAATGGCACATTTCATAGAGCTCTGACATCAGCTGAGAGTCAGCTCGTTTCTTCCAAAGGTCTTGTTCTTAAAAAAGTTAATGGGTTTGAAGATATTAATAATATCTATGATCGTGGATTCAAGAGAAATGCTTTTGAGTTGCTCTTCCCTCAACTATTGTAATATTATATATGCGCTCTAGCTCTGTCCACTAAAGTGTTTCATTAGAATTAAAAATAGTATTATTATTATTATTATCATTATCATTAAATAGGTATAATTTATAAGTCATCATCGTCATTATTGTTGTCGTCGTTATCATCTCTACCAAATACCATAGCAAAAAGACTCGAAGGAGCTCTTTCTGATTCCAGAGCTTCATTTTTGTTGGGATCAATGGCGGCTGCCGGTAGAGGAGTTGGTGTAAAGGACTCGTTTGTTGCTGCTTTTTCAGCGATTTGGAGCTCCGCATTTTCTACTACTGAAGATTTTAGCCCCTGATATGGAACACCAAATCTTTTACATAGAAGCCTTTCGGGGAAAAAGTCTGTCACTGTAAAGGTTGATGGATCATAATCTGAGGTAGGGACATTTGGATTTTCGCTTTTAATCCCAATGCCATCTGTACTAGTAGTAAATCTGTCCGCTATAGCGCCCCTTAAAGGTCTAAAAACAACTGCCACTCTAGTGAATTCATTAAGCTCATTTATCCAGGAGCCATAGGATATAGTAGACGGTTTAGTTGCCATCAGCAACGAGAAGAACTTTTCATCTTCTTCTGATTGGTTGGAATAAATTCGAAGAACAGAAAGATATCGTTGCCTCTTATCAAGATCCTCGGCATATGGATATTTCGTATTAGAAAGGGCTTCTTTGGCAATATTTTCAGACAGAAACGGTATATCTTCGCTGTCATCTGCTCGAGGCCTGATCTGTGATTTAATATCTGGCTTGACGTCCGGCGTTGGCAGCTCCAGTGGCTCTATCTTCACTCCACTTTTCACACTTTCAATTCTATTTCGTGCTTCGGGACTTAGGAGATCAAATATAGATTTTCCCGGGAGTTGAGGTTCACGCAATAAATGAGCTCTAGATCTCGAGTCTACTGGATGCGGTGATGCGGTATCTGTCGGCTTTATTGTGTTTTCTGACTCTGTAGACGCAGAGGGAAGTTCTTTCACCGGGAGTGGAAAATTCCTAAGATTATACAAGAGTCGAGAGGCAAGAACAAACCCTGCTGGGACAGCAGTACCATCAGCACACTTTCGTTTTACAAACTGAGCTGGCCGTTGATGAGCATCAGAGCCAGTGGCAGTCACCAATCGCTTCTTTCTAATAAATTTTGGCTTTTCAGAGATCTTTGCATCGTAGCTAGCATTAAACTTGTTTTGTATAGCATCACCGTCATCGTCGTCATCGTCATAACTAGCAGCGATGCTTAAATTCATCGGCAGCTTACGCTTTTTGGTATTAGGACCAGCAGTACTTCCTGATAATACTGATGCTGTTCGTAGTGTTTTATTACTAGTAGAGGTAGTAGACAGCAGTAATGGTAGGTCCGGAGTATCAACATTGTATCCTATGCCATGACTTGTAGAAGACGGTTGAATAGACAATACGGTATTTCTAGGAGCGATTTCGTACTTGGCGAGTCCATGCTTCTCACCCAGATTAGCACTTTTCACCACTTTTGGTCCAATTCCTTGACCAGGCTTCCAGCCCATTTTCAGTAGCATGTTATAGCCGATAGAGCTAAATTGGCTTTTTGTCGGATGCGTAGATGTGTATGTAGTGGGAGTAGTGGAAGCAGTGGAAACTGAACTTCTGTTATCTTCTCCCAATATAGCTTTGATTTTAGAATTTAGTGATGATTCGATAGACGACAGGTTCATCGTCGCATCAACAGGCACGAGACTAATAGAATCCTCTTGATCTCTCAAGTCTTCTTCGTCCATAAAGTCTTCCGGCTTTTGATAAAGCGCACCAGTGGTGGCAGGACCGCCCGCGCCCTTTAAAGCCTTTTCTTTCCGCGATGAATGAAAAGACGAAGGAGCCCATCCTTCTTTCGACCCTACTGTATTAAAGTACCCGGCGGAAAACCCCCCCGTGAAGGCACCATGGAAACGTTCCTTGACCTTTTCATTCTCGTCCCGCTTCCTCCATCTGGGAACTGTGACCACGGTAACATGAGAAGAGCCCGACGAATCATCTATTAAAGGGGTTCCATACTGAACGAACATCGTTTGGATTTCACTAATAATATCTATCCATCGATTGGGGTCTATATTTACATGAAATACCCTAACCCTACAGGACCCTGGCATGCCAGTGCCCGGCAGCCTTCCGCTTACTTACCTCTGTGCTGTATTATTGAAGTAAGTGGTAAAAACACGCCTGGCTCCGCCCAGATTCGTGGCTCGTTTCGCTCGCTTATTTCGCTCGCTTATCTCGATCCCTGGCCATGCAAAGAGCTCTTAGTCCTTCGCAAAGCAGAGTTACAGATCTGGGCGGAGCCCAGCCGCGGGTGGCATGCTAGGGACACCCCAGTGGCAAAAGAAGGAGACGGTAGAGGTAACATAAATATAGTTGGTCATTAGAAATAAACAATAAAAATAAAGAAATGAGAGCCATATACACACGCACTAAGAACAGGCAGGGTCAGTAGTGCAACGAGGAGGAAGAGGAGAAGGAGGGGTGAAATCATCGAAGTCATGTTTGGAACAGGGTTGGAGTGGGTCATATTTACTGAGTGGAGGAGCAGGGAGGGGGAGAAAAGATGTCACCAAAGAGATAGGCTGGAATAGGAGGCAAAGGAATTCTTAACACAAGAACCAAAGCACTAAATGTAAATTAAGCAGCTAATGGCTGAGGCGCTTCAGGGAGCTGTGGAGCCATAGGCTTTTGTCCGTATGCCATCCATCTCTGCATCGCAATGCCAACACCTTCAAAGACAGCCAATACACAGGCACAAGTTATGGCACCGTTTCTGGTCTGTTTCCAACCGCCACGAAGGGCAAGAGAGCCACCGGTGAAGAAACCAGCAATAATAGCATTAAAGGGGTCTTCAGTTCTGCGTACACCCTTAACGGCACAGTCAAAGGTCGAGAACAAACCACCCCAGACACCGAAATTACCTCCAATAGTTGGCGCACGGACTTTAATAGCGGCCAAAGCACCAGCTCGGCGTTCGCCAATCGGCGAGTTTCTAAATCCCTTAATACCGTGCCAAATCGTGCCACCAATAACACCCATGGCAAAGGTGGCTCCGAAGTCGTTTAAAATAACAATGGGACATGGGTCCCTAGAATGGTCACCAGCTTCAGACATCGTGAAAATTTAATGTTATAAAGATAAACCCAAATCAGAGAAGAAATATCTGCAAGTTAATGACGAAAAATAAAATGACTACGAAAATGAAAACGAAAACTATTTACTCGAGAAAAATAAATAATTATTATTAATCTCTGTCAGCGAAATCAGTGACTGTACTACTGATATGTGTTGATGCTGTTATGTGTAATACTGAAATTCAGCCTGGAAAGTTTCAAGAGCACAGATTTTACAATTTTTTCATGGAAGAAGTTTTCCGACTTACTGCTCCGGGTAAGTAGAGGTGGGGAAACAGTTGGGAGGTAAGTTCAGTTGAAGAGGTAGAATTATATTAGTCACGTGATTAATTGATGCCGACTCCTTGAGACCTGATAGATAAGATAGTTAAGAATGGTATGAAGATGGGATTTGAACAGATCCACATTTATGATAATGAGTTAGTGTAATAAATATTTCACTCTATGTATAATACAAAGAGGCTCGCAGAGCGAACACAACGAGTTCAGAGGTAGCAGTGTCTACTGGTCTCCATCTGTAGCAGAGTCGTCGTCGTCATTGTCGTTGTTGGCCATCATCTCCCGTAGCCTATCGACCATGTTGTCTATGGAGGAGGCGTTTAGGCCGGAGTCCACAAAATCTTTGGGGACGTAGCTTTCAGAGTGTTCTACGGTTCCAAAGCCTCTAGAGCTATCTATCTTGTCTACCAGTCGGAATTCTGGTTCCCAATCCGTTGAGAGTGGGTCATAATCGACTAGTTGGTCCCAGGAGTAGAGAAGCGTATCTGTTCTCTCGGCCCAAGGGTTAATATCTATGAGCCATACTTTATTATATGGCTCGGGAATGTAGACATCAAACACGAAACACGGGTCTGGAAAGGTGAATTCCAGGTGTTCTTCAAAGAATACATGGATCTCATCTTCTAGTTTGTCTTTGAGAGGGAGTAGGAATTCGTAGTAGTTCATGTCACGCTGGGTGATGCCTACAATGTGTCTGTCTTTAACAAAACACCTGAATTCCAAGGCAGGATTAATATTGAACCATTTCCGTAGAACGAGTTCAAAAGAAGAAGGGTTGTTAGATGTACTGCCAGTTGTGTCTATACAACCATTATACGATTCAGTGAGATCATGAGTGATGTAGGAAGAAGCTTTTAATAGCATGTAGATATCTGAGGGATTCACGCATTTGAGATTGTTTGTAGTGGATATCCATAAGGCGTCCTTTGGTGCAGACCAGTTTAACTTGGGACATACAGCCCCCCCTAGTTCTCGAATGAGGTTTGTTATTTCCGTATGAAGGGCTTTGAAATGGTCTGTTGGGTCTTCAGTCTCCTCCTCTTCCTCCTCTGCTTCGCTAGCATCATAGTCATCATCGTCCTCGTGACCACGCTCTT
The DNA here is from genome assembly GCA_030565085.1 of Sugiyamaella pinicola. Lineage (NCBI taxonomy): Eukaryota > Fungi > Ascomycota > Dipodascomycetes > Dipodascales > Trichomonascaceae > Sugiyamaella > Sugiyamaella pinicola. Next base: position 134,921 of record JAJMAW010000013.1, on the reverse strand, counting down.
CCCCATCTGAGTCTTCCCAGAGAAGACCAGCATCATCCTTCGGTAGCGTGATTCCATCGGCCAATAAATAATCAATAAACTCCTTCGGAAGCGGTTTGATGACTCTTGTCTTAGGTGTCAAGCTCTTGTACTGGCTGTACCATGCTGAAAAAGCACAGCTGTTTATATGCTCTACAGTGGCCTGGGGGTTTCTGTCAGTAGTCAACAATGACAGATCTACAGTGGAAGAAGTAGTAGAGCCAGGCATTATTGTATATGTATCAAAAGGTCTACGACAGTAATGATGATAATTATACCTCTAGTCCCTGCAGAACTTTAAAAGCCCCATAATATATGGCGTCATTCATTTCCGCCTCACGTTTTAGTTACCCGGCGACTGAGCACACGCGACCTACGTGAAATGTTCGAATCAATTCTTTCACGTATCTATCTCTGTCTAATATCTTGTTATCACCTTTAGCTTGACAGTATTAAAAAAAAGCATACACAATGGCGGCTGTAGCTAAACCTTCGGGAAATGTGTTTAAAGATAAGGAAAAGCCTCAAGAAGTGCGTAGAAGCAACATATTAGCTGCTAGAGCAGTGGCCGATGCTATTCGAACTTCTTTGGGCCCAAAGGGAATGGACAAAATGCTCCAGACTGGCAAGGGTGAAGTCATTATTACTAATGATGGCCACACGATTTTACAGCATATGGCGGTGATGCACCCGGCTGCCAAGATGTTAGTGGATCTATCTGCTGCTCAGGATATTGAAGCTGGTGATGGTACTACCTCAGTGGTTGTTATTGCTGGTGCGCTGTTAGGAGCCGCAGAAAGACTACTAAATAAGGGCATTCACCCGTCAATTATAGCTGAGTCTTTTCAAAGGGCTGCTGCTCGGGCTGTCGAGGTTCTGTTGGATATGTCATACAAGATCTCATTGAGTGATAGAGAGCAGCTGATTACTGCTGCCTCCACTTCGTTAAATTCAAAGATTGTTTCTCAATATTCTTCATTATTAGCGCCAATGGCTGTTGAAGCCGTGCTGAAGGTCATTGACCCTGCCACTGCTACGAACGTTGACCTGAAAAATATCCGTTTAATAAAAAAAGTTGGCGGTACTATCGATGATACTGAACTCGTGCCTGGCTTAGTATTAACTCAGAATGCCATCAAGAACGCTGGTGGTCCCACCCGTATGGAAAAAGCGAGAATCGGAATGATCCAATTCCAGTTATCGCCTCCTAAACCAGATATGGAGAATCACGTGGTCGTCAATGACTATCGACAAATGGACAAGATCCTCAAGGAGGAACGAACGTATCTTTTGAACATGTGTAAACAGATCAAAAAGGCAAAATGTAATGTTTTATTCATCCAGAAATCCATTCTTCGTGATGCAGTTAACGACCTGTCGTTGCATTTTCTTTCCAAGTTAAATATCATGGTTGTCAAGGACATTGAAAGAGATGAGGTCGAGTTCATCTGTAAGAGTACTGGATGTACACCAATTGCCGATATTGACTCCTTTACCGAAGACAGACTAGGGTCTGCCGACTTAATTGAAGAAGTGGAATCGTCTGGATCCCGTGTTATCAAGGTCAGCAATAATAATAATACTGGCAGCGGTGTGTCGGACAGCAGTAGTGTTATCAGCAGCGGATCTTCTGCAAGCTCCGGATCGTCTTCAACAGTTTCAATCATTTGCAGAGGTGCCAACCAGCTGATTCTCGATGAATCAGAGCGCTCGTTACATGACGCCCTCTGCGTTATCCGATGTCTAGTCAAAGAGAAAGCTCTCATTGCCGGAGGAGGCGCCCCCGAGGTCGAGATCGCCCGTATCCTCAATAAAGAATCGCGCTCTCTGCCCGGCACCGAGTCCTTCTGTTGGAAGGAGTTTGCGGAAGCTCTTGATGTTATCCCCACCACCCTTGCCGAAAATGCAGGAATCAACAGCATCGAAGTAGTCACCGATCTCCGTAACAGACACGAGCAGGGCCAGCGAAACGCTGGCGTCAGTATTCGCCGCGGAACCGCAAATATCTACGATGAGCACGTCCTCCAGCCAGTTCTCGTCAATAAAAGCGCTATCACGCTTGCTGCAGAATGCGTGAAGTCCATTCTCCGCATCGACGACATCGCTTTCAGTCGTTAAACAACGCTCTATATTTACCCAAATAAATAGAACAACGCAATCCATGCTGAGCCAAGATGTATCCGGTGCCTGGGCTCCGCCCAGACCCGTAGGTCGCTTTGCTCGTTGGTGGGACCGTATGACTTCCTGTGAAGTCGTTCTAGATAGATGCAAGAACTTGGTATGTGAAATGACATACAATACAAATATCAACGATAAGTAAACTGTTTTCTGCAGCTGGTATTCTTCCAATATACATAGTAGTGGTTGATTACTGAGTCTATTTACCCATCTGTCCATCCCTTCAAAAGGTTGACCGCGCGTGAGCCGATGGTAAGCACCCGCCATACGCTCCCTACCGCTCGCGAAACGAGCGTAACCGGTCTGGGCAGAGATAGGCCGCCCCGGAGGCGCAGACAACCTGTAAACCTGGAGCGTGGTCACGCGCGAGGTTTCAGAATTTTGACGGCTGTGCTGGAGAAAATGTAAGAGCAGCCGCTCCAGATTGTGGTCGTGGCCACGAGATAACCCATGGAAGTGAGTCCGAGACTGATGGTCTCAGCCGTGGTGGTTTGGAGGGATGCTTGGATAACAGGGTAGATGAGGCTTGAACCGAGGTAGACCATCTGGAAGAAGGTGTTGTATTTGGAAATGGTGGTAGGGTGAACTTCAGCAGAAGGAATGGAGAAGTCCCAGTATCTTTTGAATGTGATGGGCAGTGGTAGGGAGATATATCGATAGTAAAATGCAGATAATCCGAGAAGTATATCTCGTCCAAGAATGATAGCAGCCATATATAGAGGGATATCACCAGATACGCCGAGGCATGTTGAAAGTGTCATCATCAATGCTTTATCAGCAAGCGGATCAATAACTGATCCAACAACACTTTGCATATTGTATCGACGGGCAATATATCCGTCTAGCAAATCAGTGATACCGGAATATATCACTAGTAAAAGAGCCCAGATAGAATGGCCATGAACTACTATTAAATAGCCTATTACTGGAGCAGTGGCCAAACGCGACATTGTGAGGATATTAGGGATAGTCCAGATATCTTCTTTGAGGGGTCTTGGAGAAGATGTCGGAATGGGAGTGGGAGTGGAAGGGATGGAAGAAGTGGGTTTAGAAGCAGTGTGCGTAGACGTAGGTGCAGGTGGTTGCTGTATAGCGGTAGAGCTAGAAGAAGACTTGTTGGCTCTTTTTAGATCGTCAAAGGTGCTTCTCGCATTAGAAAACTCTCTGATAAAAGATGTGTCGGAGATGAATGGGGGACTATAATCAACAGGTGAGCATCTACTGTTATGTTGGCAGTTCACTCGGTTATTACGCCGACTAGTAAGTGAAGAATAGGCGGCTTGGTGAAGGTAATGATGGTTGACCATAAACGTCCTTATCGTCGAAGCTGAATTTACAATTACATTTTGTACAGGTTTTGCTCGTCGCAATCTTAGAATCAAACTAAGATCCAAACAATTGAGACTCATGACGGCTTAGTATAAGGATGGAGGTAAGTAAGCTTTGGAATCTTGAATTTTTCAATTGGCTGAGGCAGCCAGCCAGCCGTATTTGCATCTGGCTGCAGATCAGTTCATATGAGAATAAACTCAGGGGTAATTTAGCATATCATATTTCACAGATGCAAAACGTTTTATATTTTCTAATAAAATTTTAATTATAGGCTTCATGGATTAGAGTCCTGAGGCTTTGTCTTGGTAAACTATTATTCTCTCCATGAGTTTACTAACTAATAAGCCAGTTATATATAACAGATTAATAACGATCATACTAACGATCTGCTTATGTTTGTGAGCGGTTTGTCGCATCTGCATCACAGAGACAATAATTGTATTGAATATAGTATAAATGTGAGAGGAGGAGCCGAAGATCCAATTCGCTAAATAGTAAATTCTTGTATCTACTCCTGCTACTGCTACCTCATTGACTTGCTCGTCAAGAAGGTGCACACAGCCGCACATGAATCGAATAGCTGACAACTACATCTTTCTTGTATCTTTTTTATGTTGGAATTTGGGACAATGATATGAATGAATTAAAAGGTACCACAGGCGACGCTTATATGTCGGGCGACGAAGAGATTGACGATTACGATGAAGCTATAGAGACAAGCGAAGATGAAGGACTCGACGAGTCAATTGCGCGACCAGATACGATTTATCGTTCGATTCCAACAGACAGAGCAAAATCAGACTTGAAACTCAGTCAAGCGTGGCAGAAGATTATCGATAAATATAGTGATGAAACATTAGATTGTGAAGCAGATATTATTGATCTTTATACGGGACAGATAATAGAAGATAACGGTCATTTGAAAGGATTAGATGCCCAGAAAGGGAGCATATGGGGTGATGAAGAAGAAGTAACTGCAGAGAGAAAGAGAGGTAGACCGAAACATGATGGTGATAACTTGAACAGTAGTCCAACTAAGAAAAGCATAAATTGTAGTGGTACTAGTAGTCCGGTTAGACCATTGTATCAAATTACAGACTGGCTACTGAGCAGTGAAAATAACTCGGAAGGAGAAGATATGGTGACCGCAGGTCTGTCAGCGGCTGCCACAAATGGTCATATGCCATCATCAATCAGTCGACAAGAATCTATGATGCCGTCATCCCCGAACAACAAGATGCATTTAAAAAAAGTAAAAACGATAGAGGCAGTGACAGCAAAAACGGTAAATACAATAGGCACGCTAGTTAGAACATCTTCATCTCCTAGTAAATGCGAGCTCGACCATAATGAAAAATGCTCACGGCCATTCTGTTTCAGGTGCTCATAAAGAACAAAAGACAATTATTATTTATTCTTTTCTTGCCATTTAGTACTGGTTTTGACGACACTCGATGTCTGATTATGCGTAGTTAAAAGATAACGACCACTATCTTATCTGCACGTGATACCAAAAACATATGTTCGAGAAACTTCGCCATTCGCCCTTACCCTGAATGAACAATAAGGATATAAACTCTGGATCGAACATAAACCACAATTGAACAGTCAATCAAAATTCGTAACATAAACTGGAATCAGACTAGCCATGACTTCTCAAAACAGTGAGAGCGTTGCTAGGCCAAGAGTATTTTTAGATATCTCTATTGGCGGAAAGCCAGTAGGAAGGACAGTGTTTGAATTGGTGAGTTGCAAAGTTCGAGACTTGCTCTGCCCCTAGCTCCGTTTAGATTCACTTTTCGGAGGAGTTGTCAGGTAGCTGAGATACTCAGATGCTCAGATTACAGAGAAACGAACGAAGCGAGCAACGGGTCTGAGCAGAGCCCAATTGACAAAGGCAGACCAGGGACCCCTACTAACAATCGTAGTTCGCGGACTTGGTCCCTAAGACCGCGGAAAATTTCAGGGCGCTATGTACTGGCGAGAAAGGAAAGACGGACAACGGTGTGCCCCTTCATTTTAAAGGATCAGTGTTTCACAGAGTGATTAAGGACTTTATGATCCAGGGTGGTGACTTCACGAAAGGGAACGGTCTAGGCGGTGTTTCTATTTATGGCGAGAAGTTTGAAGATGAAGCGTTTGTCATAAAGCATAGTGAACCGTTTTTGTTGAGTATGGCCAATGCCGGACCAAACACCAATGGATCTCAGTTCTTTGTGACTACAGTGCCTACTCCTCATTTAGACGGAAAGCATGTTGTATTTGGAAAACTTTTGTCTGGCAAATCGGTTATTAGAAAGGTCGAGGGGTTGAAAAAAGACTCTAATGACAGACCATTGCAAGAGGTTGTGATTACCGATTGTGGAGAGTTAGCTGCTGATGAGCCATTACCACTCGTTGATGACGGTACGGGTGATACTTATGAAGACTCTATTAAAGATGAGAGTCGAGTTGATGAAAATGTCCCAGAGACTGTGTTTAAGGCTGTTAACGAGATCAAAGCTCTGGGTACAAAGTTGTTTAAAGCAGGAGATATTAAGGGAGCTCATACCAAGTACTCAAAGGCTGCTAATTACTTGAGGGATTATTTCCCTGATGATTTGTCTAAAGAAGATCTAGCCACTCTGACCGAGATTAAAATTACAGTCTTTTTGAACGTTGCGTTAACTGCTCTTAAAGAAAATCTCCCTAACGAGGCAATTGAGTCGACTAATGAGGCACTGTCTCTAGAAACCATTGCAGACAAAGAAAAGGCAAAGGCCTTATACCGTCGTGGACACGGTGAATTGCAGCTGAAAAATGAAGACGGTGCTATCAAAGATTTAAATGAAGCATTAAAGTATGCACCAGGAGATGCCGCTATTACCGCTATGCTCGTAAAGGCCAAGAAGGCATCTCAGGACAGAATCAAGAGAGAAAAGGCTTCTTTAAGTAAATTTTTCTCATAAAAAACCGAACAGAGTATAAATATGTAAAAAAGACTAAAAAGTAATAAAATTGCTATAATGAATGATATACGACGGTGGTATATATCCTTGCTCTCGGTTGACTTCGTCACGTGCTAGTTTCTTTAGGTATCTGAACCCTGCATGCGATAATAGAAATATGGGGATGTTGTGCGGCTATCACAGTTATGGAGGTAGGAGAGCGATAAGGGTATAAACTATAAGGAGGCTTGAAACGTTACCAACTTACTCCTGTTTGACATGTTATTGATTTAAGAACATTTGTGTTCCTCCTAGTTCTTTCTTAACATGGGGTACGCACGCAGATTTAAAAGTTCTATTGATCGTTTAGTCAAAAAACGTATACCACCGATGGATAAAATTCCAGATGCGACATCAGCTATCAACAATGAAAGTGATAGATCTGAACCCACCACCAGAGATTCGTCTTTGAATAGCGATCTAGATGATTTAGATTCCTCCTCAGCTCCTGATGAAAACTCTGTCGATGTCCATTCAGATCCCACGATTCTATTGTGCAATAAGCATTTGAGCGGCGAACCTTTTGCTGACGATGAGTCTATCAAGAGTTCCAAGAGGAGCCCTTCCGGCAACCGCTCTCATGTTTCACTCACTGCTCCTCATAACTCTTTATCCACCTTTCTGAGTAGCAAGATGGGTGACGAAGTTGGAAGATCATCAGCTTCCGAATCAGGTGCTGTTTTATCATATCTTACCAGTATCGCATCTCAGGACCATGATAAAGAACTTGAGAATAGATCCTGTGTATCCCAGCCGGTTGCGGACTCTTCCAGCGAGATTTTACAAGGCATACCTCTTTTGGAAGATACGAACCATAATCATACACACTTCTCATCGCTCACATCTAATTCCTCTGCTACATTGGTGCAAAATGATAATGATAATACCTCCTTGTCATCATCCCAGACAGCTGTTTCATCAGATGCCATGTATAGTTACGAACTCGAATATCATGAGAATATACCGTTCCCACTCGAATCGGCTATATCTTCTTTCCCGAGAAGTAGGTTCCTTGGATCTTTTACCAGATCCTTAGAATACTTAAAACCCCCTCCCTCATTCCCGACAGACATCACACCCGCTTCTCCCGATACGAAATCTCCTTCCATTAAGTTTGCAGCTGATATGACGTTCCGTTCTATCAGTAAACCTGGACATAGAGAATCATCAGTAAGTGAACACCAACTGATAAAAACAAGCGCGAAAAATCGCAAATCACGACGCAGAAACCACCAACCTTATCAACAAATTTAAAAAACAAGCGTTACAATTCCATTAAGTGCTTTATCAATATACTGTAATTATTAGATAATAACAATACAAACAGAAGGCATGATCGATAGAAAACTATTGCCGTATTTGTGTTAATAATCTGTTAGGTCATTCCGTAGTCGACTAGCTATAACCGCGAAAGCGCCAACGAGAAATTATCTCTACCATCAGCAGTAAATTGACCCCTAGATATCAATACATGCACGTACTGTAACAGTAATGAAGAGAAGTAAAAGCTTGAAAAAGGAAATTGGAGCTTTCAAGGTCAGCATCTCTGCTACAACGTGTTCAGATGGCTACAAAATTTATATTCCTCTATTTGAACTCGTCTCATGATTTTACTGTAAGCAGTATAACAGCACCAATTTCAAACCCAAACTCAACGTTGGGCTCCTCTTCTCCAACGTCTGCGTTCGTCATTCCGTCTCACCGATGCTTCCTGCAGTCTGAACATGTCATCAAAAGATCGTTCAAGTGAGACTTGGCTCAGAATCTCAATCTCTTCCTCCGGATTCTGATTATTACCAAATAAATTACCGGGAATCGTAAAATTCTGACGAAGTCCTTTGGCATTGACCACATTTACCACCGGAATCCCTTCGTTCAGTGTAAGCTCTACTACGGCGCTTTGTCGGGGCAAAGGAACACGCTCAAGAGGTGGATTTGGAACTTGACGAGTTCGGGTACGGTCATTCACCGGTTGTCGGTCTTCTTGGAAATAGAGATCGAAATTTATGCGATGTAACTGCATTGTCAGAAGGATTGAGCCTTGCCGTTCGACTCCATCTGTTCTTTCAGTGAAGGACATTTTTGCAGCCAGAACGGCGTGCACTTGGTGACCAAGGTAGTTGACAGCATCAGATAGCCACACTCCAATCTTTCGGTTCAAATTTTCGATTGTCTGTGAATTAGCTACCTCCACAACTAGATGTGGAATAAAGTCAGAATGCGATACACGTTGCCAGGATGCTGGGTACTGAGGCACCACAACCCCCACCTGTCAGCGCCACATCATGTTTCAAAGTTATATTGACCTTTTAGTCAATTTCCTTCATTATATTCACCTTTTCCGAAATCGCACGGGTGAAGCACATCCCCGTTGGAATTCGGAAAACTTTATCCATGTGTTATCAGATGACTAGAATTATCTTTTACTAGATATTGTTCATTAATATATATAACTTACTCAAGAATTAAAGATGGTCACAGAATAAAAGGTTTTACAATAGAGCTGTATTGGCGCACAATGAGGCAAAGTAAAGATCTTAGGAGTGATAATAATCCAAATGTGCAAATTGACCAAAAGGTCAATACAATGTAACCTGACATGTGAGGATTGTGGAGCTTCAGTACCCAGCATCCTGACAACGTGTATCGCATTCTGTCATCAATTATCCTTCTACACTACACCAGAAAATAAAAAATAGTCAAATTCCCACCATGCCGTCTAACAATTTGTACATGCCTAGTTTTCATTTCTTCACGATAAAGAAATCATTGATTCTGCTAAGTATAGTGACCCGCACACTCTTGGTTCATTCATTGCAGATCGTTTGAAAAACCAGAATAATCCACCTCCAGGCGGCGTTCTTATCATTAGATCCGACGACCAAAAGTACATTGAAAAGGTATGTCAGAGAATAATAAACTCAAGGCTCAGAATCGATTTCCATGCCCCTTTTTTGCCCGGCTATTCAGTGTTTGAAGTGGTCCAATTGGAAACTCATCGGACACTCTCTAATTTGCTGCAAGGGTACTTGATTAGGGGGGCTCCTGATCTAGCCATCCCTCAAGGTGAATCCCTCGTCATGTGTCAGAACGGTAGTATAATTAGGGCAGATGGTGGTTTGATAGTAGCAGAAAGAACGCACGTCAACGCTCACGCAGCCAGGATTCCACATATAGTGGTGGAAGTCAGCAGCTCGCAGGCAACCGAAAATTTGAACCGAAAGGTTGGAGTGTGGCTATCTGATGTTGTCAACTACCTTGGTCACCAAGTGCAGGCTGTTATGACGGCACACCTCTTCTTTATTGAAAGAAGAGACGGAGTCGAACGGCAAGGCTCAAGCCTTTTGACAAAGCAGTTGGACCACATAAATTTCCATCTCTATTTCCAAGAGGATCGACAGCTGGTGAACCGTCCCCGAACTCGTCAAGTTCCAAATCCACCTCTTGAGCGTGTTCCTTTGCCCCGACAAAGCGCCGTAGTAAGGCTTACACTGAACGAAGGGATTCCGGCGGCAAATGTAGTCAATCTCGAAGAACTTCGTCAGAATTTTACGATTCCCGGTAATTTCTTTGCAAATAATGAGGATCCGGAGGAAGAGATTGAGATTCTGAGCCAAATTGCACTTGGAGAATCTTCTGCTCCGCTGTGCGAACTACATGAAACAATGGTGAGAGAGAATGACGAAAGGAGAGGTTGGAGAAGAGGAGCCTAGCGTTGAGCTTGGGTTTGAATTGATGCTGAATTTGGAAAATTTGGAAAATTTGTTACGCAGCTGTTGTACTGCTCATGTGTTTATGTATTTTTTTTCTTTGCTCTTAGTTTCTTATCTATTAAATTATAACGATAATTGTCATCTACAACATTCCATCTTAATCAAAACAAAACACTCAACACAGTAGACTGTGAACCAGCTCGATACGCCCTCCTGTTGATTGTGCGTCTGTTTGTTTATACCATTCTTGCATATCTGCGACGTCGATGTCCATATCTTAATTCGGCTTTCATCGGACATAATGATTTCCATGAAAGTGAAGTTTCTCCGACCTCGGAAGCAAATCACACGCTTTTCCATGTTGAGCGATTAACGGATGCTGCTGAGCAAATTATGTACGCTTATATATATCGACGTTAAATAGCGACGATCGCTTTCCGCAAATTGTGCATGTTGAACTCAAAATTGCAGGGCTATCTGCAGGCAAGAAGTGGTAAATTTTCCCCTGATGCCTTTCCGTATATATATATATATAGTTTAAATAGCATCGTATATCTATCTCAAGAGAAGGCACTTTCAATAGCCATATGAAATGTCAGACAAGGAGACAGAAGTGGTCGCAAGTAATGGTATTGAAGCTGACTGCCCTTCAGATTGTGAATGCTACCTAATTAATGGCGGAAGAGAGAAGCCTGATAGAAATGCTGTCCCTGCCTGTTCAGTGGACCCTGCATGTTCCGGTATTCTGGCAGCTGTTTTGCCAGAGTTGGACGAAGCTGGTCAGCAGGAATCGACAAAACAAAGTGGATTGGGTATAATTAACAAACTACTATGGCTGTGGATATTGCTAGCCATGGCGTTAGGAATAATCTTGGGGTACTTTGTTCCTAATACTTCTAAAGCTCTACAGGAAGGGCAGTTTGTTGGTGTTTCGATTCCTATTCTAGTTGGCTTGCTGGTAATGATGTATCCAATTCTCTGCCAAGTTCAATATGAAGAGCTACCAGTTGTTTTCCGTGATAAACGGTTATGGACTCAACTTGCATTCAGTCTTGTATCAAATTGGATAATTTCTCCTTTGGTCATGTGTGCACTCGCCTGGGCTTTCTTGCCTGATAAACAAGATTTACGACAAGGGCTTTTATTAGTTGGAACCGCTCGATGTATTGCCATGGTGCTTATATGGAATGATTTGGCATTTGGAGAAAAAAATTATTGTGCCATTTTAGTTGCGTTCAATTCCATTCTTCAGATTGTACTATATGCACCGCTTGCCAAGTTTTATATTACCTATTTATCATCTTCATCACAGCAACATATCAATGTTAATTATTCAACGGTAGCTACGTCAGTAGCCGTCTTTCTTGGCATTCCATTAGGTGCAGCTCTATTGACAAGATCCAGTCTTCGTAGGGCTATCGGCAAAAAAGCATATGATGGAGTTTTCATTTCATTAATATCCCCATTGTCTTTGCTGGGTCTTTTATTTACGATTATAATATTATTTGCATCTCAGGGTAGACGTGTTGTTCAACAGATTATTATAGTGGTAAGAGTTGGTGCCCCTCTTATTGTATATTTTGCTATTATATTTGCGTCTTCAATGTTCGCATGTCGAACACTTGGATTTAGCTATAAGTTAACAGTTACGCAAAGTTTTACTGCTGCCAGTAATAATTTTGAGTTGGCAATTGCTGTTGCGGTAGCTGTGTTTGGAATCTCCAGTGACCAGGCACTAGCAGCAACGGTTGGGCCGTTGATTGAGGTTCCAGTATTGTTACTTCTTGTGCATATAACAAAATGGTTCTATAAGCCAGACAGTAATGGAACTATTGGCAGGGAACATGTATAATGAGCTAACTGTTCATATTATGCTAATTAAATAATGCAGTAAAGTATTAATCATTTCAACAGGCGAACTCTATCGTCCTCAGTCATAAAATGCGGGTCTTGAACTTCTTGAATGATTCCACCAGAAGCAGATGTATACGATCCATATGGTTGTAAACCAACTTCAGACTGGCTTCCATATGGCTCTAAATTCACTCGGGAGCTGTTGCTCATGTGCTCATTAACAACACCCCCCTCCTTATAACAGACATGAGGAGCAGGAGGTGGGATATTTGACAATGGTTCATTGATATCTTCTTCGGGGAGATGTTCTTGTCTACGTTGCTTATAATGATCATAATCAAGCTCATTTTCACCTACAATGTCAAACTCTTGCATGGTCGCTGAACTATTAGTGCCGCCAAAGACGGTAGTACCATTATTTGCGAAAATATCGTCACTCATATTACAAACGCTTGCCAATCTATCAAGAGCCCTGGCATGAACCATAGGAACCGGTAGTCTTCTATTGACAATTGGATTCCTATATCGTTCATCCAAATTCGAACTGAGCATTGAATCGCATTCATTATTTCCTTCCATACGTTGCGCCATTTCTTCCTTTTCAGAATCTGTGGGAATAAAATAGAAGAAACGTGGGTTAAACTCTCTCCAAATAAATATCTTAAACGCAATGACAAGGAACGGCAATGGAACAACAGACATTCCTAATGCTAATCCTCCTTGAATCCAAACAACTGCCAACAAAATAACGTTACCAATCCCTAACGCAAATAACATACAGTTCGCGATTAGCGGCCAAAACATACCATCGCTTTCAGCTTTTGTAACAAACATGTACATTAATGAATACTTTTTAAGAATAATGTCAAATGATAAATAGAATGTTAGCATAGGGAAAATGATTGGCTGGATAGAAGTAAACGCAAGAGCAATTGTGGAATAGAACAATACCCAAATGTAGTAGACCGAGAAATTGAAATTTTGAGGTGCAGTGAGTAACATTAGTTCACGGGGAGTAGGCGATAGTGCGTGCTTTTTGAAACTATTCCATAATAGAGTGAATACTTGAAGTAGATCAAATACTGCTCCCAGATTAGCCTTTAAGATATACATGACCCAGAACGACGAAGCATTGATGATAGCATTGGCAATCTGTTCTCCGATTTGAAGCTTGTTAACAACATCAATGAATGACATATTATGGTCATTTGAGTCTACAAATTGAATAATTTGACTAACGACATTCCAAATCACGCTCATCATAGTAAATACGAAGAAATTGTTGAAAAAGAAAAACGCATACAATTTTTTTGTAACATCGCGCTCTCTTTCGTTTTTTGTTAATTTACCTTGCCATTGAGACATTCTTCTCATCATCATTGGAAGGATCAAAAAGATGAGTGACGTGACAATGGGAGACAAAACACCCTGAAGAATGGCAAATAGTGTTGGATGGCCGTCCAGAAAGATTTGATATCCGTTCCAAAGGACACCAAGTCTTGATAGATCAGACAAGAAACAACCAATAAACGCATTGGGTATAACCCAGGCAATCATAAGAAAAGTAAAGAGGATATTGCCCCACCATTGTTTGTTTGCTCGTTCGTATTTACCAAGGACGATGTTGTTCCAGATAATATCTTCCGGTCTGGGAGCTAGTTTAACAAGAGCACCGCCCACGCGACCACCTTTACGATTTGCCTTTTGAGCAACGACGTGAGCTTCAACCTGGCTGTGATACGATACAAATCCATATGGCAGTCTATCGCTTCCATCCAAATCCACAGAGGTATGGTCGATACGCTGCTTCAAAATCTTTAATTTGATCATGTAATAGTTGATAGCGTCGACTTTTTTGGGCAATCTACTTCTGTCTTCTTTCATTGGTCTAGTCATTGGCCGCTTGGATGGCAGTTTATCTGGATGTTTCAAATATTTGGCAAGATGCTTCTCCAAAGCAAATATCGCAGAGGTATATTTCTCATGTAACTCGCCCAATTCCCGAACGTTACGGCCAACCTCCACTTGTTCGTTCTTAGGAGATATCTGAGTTGTGCCAGAAAACGACGTCATCAAATTAGCCAGCCCAGATTCCGATTCATGTTTAGACGGTAACTCGGTAACTAACAGTGTCCTCATGAATAACGCACGTTGGTACTGCCTGGACATAAACAGCCTGCGACGAAGATGGACTATCTGCTTATAGTTTGTCCATAAAAAGTAGATCACTGTTAAATCCACAATATATCCAATAGCTACATGAGCAACTAGAGGAGTCCCTCGTACCAACGATGGAGTCATAAGAATAAATGCATCTCGACTAGTTAGATTCTTGCCAAAAGGACTACGCAAGTTAAAATAAATGTTGATGGGAATTCCAACTGCACATATCAGAATCGACAGCACAAAGAACATATTTCTGAGCATTTTCAGAAACCTAATAAACACCGCAGCATCCAGGCCCAGTCGATCTACCAGCTCGTCTTCTGTTATTCGGAACAACAATTTGATCCAATGGAAAGGTTGCTTCCCAAGAGCCGGAGGCGCCTTTGAAGGCACCGAAACACCATTTCTCGTCTTCTCGCCTGTGTATTTTAGTTTCGGGGCGTAAATGAGATTATGCCTTGGTCTGATGAAACAAAATGTGATAAATAATATGACGGACCCGCCAATAAACAGCACAAGACCTGCTAATACTGAGTTGGAACTGTACCGAGATCTGCCTCAAGTTAGAATATGTCTGCATAGTCTCCGACGGCTGGGCAGGCCCGCTCGCTACTCTTCTCGCTGCACTTGAGTCGGAATTGGCGAACGCTGGCTATGCTAATTGTGTGTCCTGCACGAACAGGATGGAGATCACGAAGGATGAGGCCCATCGCGATCGACCCTGGTCATGGATGGAGCAGTAGTCGTAGACCCAAAAACTTACGATTGAAATGAATTCTGTAATAGTTGCTATACTATATGTTAGTTTCTAGTTGAATGAGACTCACATGCCATGTTCGTTCGAGTCGCTGGAGCCACCCCTGAGGCATTCTATACTCACTAATAGTAATTGACCAGGATCGTTCTTTTTTGGTGGAGAACTACTGGTTCCTGTGCTAGATGAAACAACTGGGCCCGTTGTGCTCATTTTAAGAAAGAGAGCAGGCTCTGGAATGAGGCTCTGGTGATATACAAAATACTGAACTGAAACTAAGATAAGATAAAACGGTAGTTATGGACAGTGCGCCAAAAAAATATAACTACCAACCTGATGTAGAGTCTATCTGGATATTCTAAAGTCGAGCTTTTGGTGTTAAAATATAATATAATGTTTAGTCGTTAAAAAAAAGTCCAAAATTCTGTTTAAACTCTTTAGCTAGTGTGGGATATATATGCTGACAGGAAAAAGCAATGAACGAAATTTCAAGTGCTTCCCCGATAAAATGATATAGAGGAATGCGTTTAGAGAATATGATTGTCAGTGAAAGAGCAGGTTAACTGCCTCCTTCCAATTCAACTTTATATATGGCTCAAATACCAGAGGCTGACTGAAAATGTTCACTGACTAGTGTTTGTTGTCGTTGTTATTGAGCCTGAAATAGCCTTCTATGTTCAGTTTAGCCGAGAGAGCGTTCTGGAATGGATAGATATACATGGGCCATATGCATCAACTGATTAATATGAAACAACCTGGCATATAATGAGGAAGAGATTACATAGAAGGAGCTGACAGTTCAGAGCAGAAGTATAGCAGTGTAACAATGATCATAAACTGATTGTAAATCAATTACTTATCTATGATACGTTATGGGAGGTTGTTGTTTGGCTGCCAGTTTCATTTTTTTGGAAAGTTTCAGACGTCAGTAGCGATCTTCAACAGAAAACAAATTAACACTGTTAGTTACTCCGGTTACGGGAAAGTTATAGAAAAGATCTTCACTTATCTTTCATATGTGAAAATTTTAATCTGCGAACCCTGCAGCGTCGCACATGAGAAATTGCATGCTACTATATTAAGAACAGAGTAAATAGTATCAGCTACTGTATAATATGTGGAGATGAAACGTTTAACAGAAACTGTAATAGCAATTGCGAGAGTGGATCGATAAGGTAAGAGTAGAAGCACAAATGAAAAGCTGAGATTTATACGTCTGAAGCAGAAATACAGATCGAGGAGTTCTTATAGTAAAGCATACGATGTCATACGCGATCAGCTCCGTCGTAACTCTTCCCGCTATGTGCTCCATGCCCTCCGCGAAGCGGAGCAAGGGGTCTGGGCGGAGCCCAGCCGCCGGAGGCAGGAAATTAAGGAAAAGCACATTAAATGACTATTAGATAAAATGTCTACCAATCATTAGTTAGCTTAGCACTACCTACACGAGCTGGCTTGACGACTTGTGCACCGCCAGCTTCAAGGAAACTGAATCTGTCTTTGCGGATTAATTCGTATTTTTGGATTTTCTCTTCTTTTTGAAGAGTGATTCCGATATCGTCGAGACCCTTGACGAGACAGTCTTTGCGGAAGGGGTCGATATCAAAATGGTCAACAAGCACATTTCCTTCGCTATCAGAGATGGTTTGGTTCGGGAGATCAATTTTGAGTGAACCGCCCTTTTCACTGATTGGGAAGAGTTTTTCACTGATGACTTCTGCGGGAATGCGGATTGGGAGAAGACCGTTCTTGAGCGAGTTATTGTAGAAAATGTCACCAAATGAAGGAGCAATGATGGCTCTAATACCGAAGTCACCTAAAGCCCACGGAGCGTGTTCACGTGAAGAACCACAGCCAAAATTTGGACCAGAAACAACCAGGATCTTTGCCTTGTCCCAGGGGGCCACATTGAGAGCGAAATCAGTCTTTTCGAGAGAGCCATCTGCGTTAGGTTTGAAGCGAAGCTCATAAAAGAGACCCACCGACAGACCAGTACGCTTGATTGTTTTTAAGAATTGTTTAGGAATAATGGCATCGGTATCGACGTTTGCCTTGGCAATGGGAGCGGCGACACCTTCTTCAATTTGGAATACTGGAATACCAGTGCTCGATTTAGGAGTGGAAATGGGGGTATCCTCAATAGTTCCATGAGCTGCAGATTGAGCAGGAGCATCTTCGGAGATTTCAAGCTCATCAGGGATTTCCGACGATTCTTCTTCAATGCGAGCCTTTTTGGTGGGCGATTCTACACTAACAGCAGCTGTTTCTGTATCGGTAGTAATGAATTTTCGAACATCAGTTAAATGCCCATCAATACCAGCAGCAGCCGCCATCGATGGAGACATTAAATGAGTTCTTCCTTGAGCACCTTGACGGCCCTCGAAATTTCTGTTTGAAGTAGAAGCACATCTCTCCTTGGGAGACAAAATATCAGGGTTCATACCAAGACACATTGAACAGCCGGCCTCTCTCCATTCAAAACCAGCAGCTTCAAAAATCTTATCGAGACCTTCACGTTCAGCTTGTTTCTTCACCAAACCCGAACCAGGAACCACCATAGCACGAATGACATTGTCGGCCTTCTTGCGTCCTTTCACTACCGATGCAGCAAGCCTTAGATCTTCAATACGCGAGTTTGTGCATGAACCGATAAATACTTTATCAACTTTTATCTCTTCAAGAGGAGTGTTGGCAGTCAGACCCATGTATTCAAGGGCTCTTTCCATTCCAGAACGCTTAATGGGATCAGACTCTTTCTTAGGATCAGGAACAGACCCAGAAATTGGCAGGGCATCTTGAGGAGATGTACCCCAAGTAACAGTAGGAATGATTTCACTACCTTTGATTTCAACCTCGATATCGAATTTAGCACCTTCGTCAGTGTGAAGGGTTTTCCAGTAGGCCACAGCCTTTTCCCACTCGTTTCCAGAAGGTGCAAGAGGACGACCCTTTATATAGTTAAAAGTGGTCTCATCAGGTGCAATCATACCCGCACGAGCACCACCTTCAATAGCCATATTGCACATAGACATACGAGCTTCGATAGAAAGATCACGAATGGCTTCGCCAGCAAACTCAATAACAGCACCAGTACCTCCGGCAGTACCAATGTTGCCAATAATATGCAAAACAAGATCCTTGGAGGTGATACCAGGGTTTAATTTGCCAACGACGTTGATAAGCATGTTTTTGGATTTCGTCTGTAAAAGAGTCTGAGTTGCTAAAACATGTTCTACTTCAGAAGTACCAATACCAAATGCCAGAGCACCAAAAGCACCATGAGTAGAGGTATGACTGTCACCGCAGACTACAGTGGTACCAGGAAGAGTGAATCCTTGTTCAGGGCCAACCACATGGACAATGCCCTGACGAGAGTCATCTAATCCAAAGTAACGAACACCGAAATCCTTTACATTCTGCTCTAATGTAGAACATTGTAAACGAGAGTCGTCTTCTTGAATAAACGTCTGGATTGACTTGAAAGCTTTACGAGAACTAGTAGGGATATTATGATCGACGGTAGCTAAAGTGCAGTCTGTTCTTCTCACCTTTCTGCCGGCGTTTTTGAGCCCTTCAAACGCCTGGGGAGATGTCACTTCGTGCACTAAATGTCTATCGATATAGATGAGATAAGTGTCTTCACCCTCCTTCGACACGACATGATCCTGAAAGACCTTGTCGTAGAGGGTTTGAGGAGTTCCATTGACAGAAGGCATTGTGAAACTGAGTGAATAAATATTAAGTATGAGCCTGACAAGTAGATCAAAAGAAAGACTATCAAGTCCATATATACTCTATGACTGGATTTTTCAAACTGGCTTGCCGAAGCGCTTCGCATCGGGATCGACGCCAGACATCTCCGGTATCGCCGTTCCCTAGGCCAATAAACGTACACTTATTGTCACCGATATCGCCTTTGTTGCCTACTTTGTGGGGTGCAGGCCGATATCGGCGTACGTGACTCTACTGGCCTGCCTCCGAGCCCAGCCAGATCCCAGTTGTGCTCGCTCTGGAGCTGGGTGGGTGGGTGCCTCCGGCGGTTGGCTGGCATGACTCATCTCGTCTTGTGTTATCGAACAGGTCCGCCAGCGAAACCGCTCGCACAGCTGGTCTGGGCAGAGCCCAGCCGCCGGAAGCATGCCCAGCCAGCGCCGAGAACGGATGTTGGCGGCGAGGTGACGGAGATGAGCTGATGCGATGGTGCCGGTGGCGGCGGAGGCAGTCTAGACTGGCATGAGCTGTTGGGAGTTTAATATGCCGCCAGCGCGGGTAGTCATGTGGTCAGCCGCGCTAGTCTTACCCCGCTTAGATGATATTACAGCTACCATAGTGCGTTCGAGAAGATTTAATATCGTCATAGTAAGAACGACAACTAGCGAGCAGTTTCTCAAACTTCGAAATCAACTTCGACCCATAGATCTACGAACCGGCCGGATTATTCAGATCTTACAGTCATTCCTGGCTCGAAATAGACTGCCATTGTCGAATAGATTCTTATTTTTTTGCTTCTTATTAACTTAGTGATATCCGTAAGAGACCTGATATTTTATTATCTATTTCATGATATTTTTGTCCCATCGTATCCGCCGCCTCCTCAGTTCTATTAATCCAATACTTGCCTCTTGCTATGTTAAGAATAACTAGTAGACAGCTCCGTAACTCTCTGTTACGTGCCTCAACTGTACAGAAAATCCCATCACGTACTGCCCTACTTCATCGGTCGTTTTGGTCTCCTTTTAATTCTTCATCCTCTTCTATCCAGTCGTCGACAACTGCTACATCGGCTACTCACCTACTATCCATTAAAGAACAAGCAGCTAATCGTGCTCTGTCAAATCCCAACGCACAAGCAGATTTTTACAGGAATCTACTGGCATCTAATTATCCCCATTTGGTTGTATCTAGATATGAATCGCCTGAAGTTAGCAAGAATGCTGAATGCGACGCCTTATATGTTCAGGCTTTGAAGGTTATAGGTCATGTTGACAAGGCCGAGGCTATAGAAAGGTCATTATTAGCTCAAGCACAGGCTCAAGCTCAAGCGCAAGCTCAAGCTGCTGCTGCTGCTTCGGCTTCTGCTGGATTTACCAGTGGTCCTACCTCTACATCTCTGGCTGGATCAGATGCATTTAACCCGATTCTTAATAATCCCCTAGGTAGAGGTACTAGAACGGATCCAGTTCATATTATAATCAATGAGACTGCTCTATCGGCAGTTCTCAAATGGCTCAAATGGCTTATTCCCATGGGTTTAGCCGGTTGGGGTCTTATTGTAGGTCTCACCTTCTTCACCGAATCCGCCTCTATCCTTAAAGGTGCTGGTAGTGATATCGGTGCTAGCAAGCTCGACGGCGCCAATGGATCTCAGTCAAATGTCAAGTTCTCTGATGTTCACGGTGTTGATGAGGCTCGTGCCGAACTGGAAGAAATTGTCGATTTCCTTAAAGACCCATCCAAGTTCACCGGCCTCGGTGGTAAACTCCCCAAAGGTATTCTCCTAACAGGTCCTCCGGGTACCGGTAAAACTCTGCTTGCTAGAGCTGTGGCAGGTGAAGCCGGTGTTCCTTTCTTTTTTATGAGTGGTTCTGAATTCGATGAACTTTACGTTGGTGTTGGTGCTAAGAGAGTGCGTGAGTTATTCGCTGCTGCTCGTGCCAAGGCCCCAGCAATTGTCTTTATTGATGAGTTAGATGCTATAGGAAGCAAAAGAAACCCAAAAGATCACGCCTATTCGAAACAGACTCTAAATCAACTTCTTGTAGACCTTGATGGTTTCTCGCAGACTACAGGGGTGATCTTCATTGCCGCTACCAATTTTCCCGAAATGCTTGACAAAGCTCTTACTCGTCCTGGCCGTTTTGATAAGATTGTACATGTCGAGCTCCCCGATGTTCGAGGAAGAATCGCCATTCTGAAACATCACATGAAAAAGGTCGAAACGGCTGTAGATGTAGACCCATCGACTATCGCCAGAGGTACGTCCGGATTCTCTGGTGCTGATCTGATGAATCTCGTCAATCAAGCAGCAATCTTCGCCTCGCAACAGAAGGCTGTCTCTGTAGATATGAGTCATTTCGAATGGGCTAAAGACAAAATCCTGCTTGGTGCTGCTCGTAAGACGATGGTTCTTACTGAAGAATCTCGTCGTAACACTGCTTTCCATGAAGCCGGCCATGCTATCATGGCCCTCTATACGCCGGGTGCTACAAGTCTC
Organism: Sugiyamaella pinicola; assembly: GCA_030565085.1. Classification (NCBI taxonomy): domain Eukaryota; kingdom Fungi; phylum Ascomycota; class Dipodascomycetes; order Dipodascales; family Trichomonascaceae; genus Sugiyamaella; species Sugiyamaella pinicola. The sequence continues at coordinate 113,708 of JAJMAW010000013.1, read as the reverse complement.
TATAAGGCTACTATTCTACCCCGAGGGTCGGCTCTTGGTATTACTTTCCAACTTCCTGAAATGGACAAATACGATCAAACCAAAAAGGAGCTTCTTGCCCGTCTAGACGTCTGCATGGGTGGTAAAATCGCTGAAGAACTGATTAATGGGCCCGAAAACGTCACTGCTGGTTGTTCCTCGGATCTCAAAAACGCTACTCAAGTCGCCCGTGCAATGGTCACTTCGTTCGGGATGTGTGATGCTATTGGACCGGTCGAACTTGCTGAAAGCTGGAACGACTGGTCAGCCGATACCCGACACCTAGCAGAACAAGAAATTCGCAACCTTCTAGTGACTTCAGAAAGCAGAACGCGTAGGATGCTAAAAGAGAAAAATATCGAGCTCGAGCGACTGGCCCTTGGACTTCTTGAATATGAAACCCTTGACAAAGAAGAAATAGAAAAAGTTGTCCAGGGTCAAAAAATCGAACGTGAGAAAACTGTCACCAACACTGTAGTGCGTAGTAACGATATAAAAGATGAGCGAGACAAAGGTGGCAGCAAAGTTGGCTTGACGGGTCCCGGTGTCAAACTTGGTTAATCTTCTGCATAGTAGTAACAATCGTAAATATATGTATATGTTCATTTCATAGATAGCCTCCGCGCCGAGCGAAGCGAGCAACGGGTCAAGTGCTCTGTAGTATCAGAGGTATGAACCCAAAAATATATTGGAGAAAGTGTTATCATTATATTATATTAATACGGCTGCTGAATAAATAAAGGGAAAGAGAAATGGTTACCAGGCAAGAACAGTCTTGTCATAGTTCAGGAATTTACCATTATCTTCTTTAGTAAGACCTGAAATGAGATCGGAAATACTGCTGGCACTCTGTTCTGTGGTAATCATGAAAGTTCTAAGCTGATCTCCAAACTCTGCAGACTTCTCAGCCAAACTATCTACGTACCCGCTCCCCATGTCACTGGCGACAAGGCCGGGGTGGATAGGGACAATAATAAAGTGCTCCTCGGCCAATTCAAGACTCAACTCCTTAGCAACAAAGTTAAGAGCAGACTTGGATTGTCCATAAGAACTGGAGCTGATAGCAGCAGACATATCTCCTTGGGAAGCAAGAGAGCTGCTAACAAACAGAACCTTGCGAGTCTCACGCTTGAGTATCAATGGATACAAAGCCTTGAAAAGAACAATAGGACCTACGACGTTGATAGCATAGACACTTGTCCACGATTCAATTGGAGTGTCGAGAACTGTCAAAGGATTCTCGCCAATGCCTGAATTAGCAACTACAACATCAATGCCACCAGTGAGCTTTTCTACTTGATTAGCGACATCCACAGCATCACCGTGAACCGCAGCATCATATTTCAATACATGGACATTGGAGTATTCTTTGATCCAATTCTGAAGATCAGTGGCCTTAGCAGGGTTACGAGCAGTGGTAATAACAACAGAGTTCTCAATAGTGGACAGCTTCTTAACCAAAGCAAGACCGATTCCTCGGTTTCCGCCAGATACAAAGTAAACAGTATTAGAAGACATAGTTTTGTTTAGATAATTGATTTGATACGAGATGATATATTCGGATTCGTATTCAGATTATCTTCCATTTATATAATTCTGGAGATTAGGCAGGGACCGTAATCCCGCGCACTTTACATGCAGGGCCAAAGCTTCCGCGCATCGATCGACACCTCCGCGCCGTTGAGCCGTAGTGACCCGCGGGGGAATCAGCAGGGAAACAGCTCGATAGAGTTTCAGACAAAACAGCCATAACTTAAGGAGGACTAGACTAGAATAGAGATAATCATAGTTAATAGATAGAAGATACGATCTGATTACCTACAATTGATTTGAGATGCTGATTAACATGAATCGATTGATTACAAACAATTGCGACTGGAGTGCTAATCGAATGAGAAAGAACCTTTAAGGATGACTAGATTGATGATTAGGTGGAACTGGTAAATCACAGCAATGGTTAGCAATTGTCATCAATAATTAGGCTATGTTAGGATCCAAGGAACAAGAGGGCTCTAAGTTAGCTTCATGGCATCCGCGGCCGAAACGGACAATTTCTATTCAGAGCTAAGATCATTGCCGGTCTCCTCACTTGCCAAGTAAACATATTTAATATAAATACCAGTATGGTTTGGCTTTTTTTTTCATCTCAATTGTTTGGATAATATCTTTACTCTCTTAACAACAATCAATAAGCATCTGAAGAACGAAAAATTAACAATGACTGTTACCTCTACTCCTAACTTGTTTACTCCAGTCAAGGTTGGCAATGTGACTCTTCAACATAGAGTTGCAATGGCACCCTTGACTAGATTCAGAACTCCTAACCATATTCCTCCTGAGGTGTTTGCTAAATATTATGAGCAGAGAGCTTCAAGACCCGGTACTCTAATTGTCGGTGAAGCCACTCTTATTGCTGCCAAAGCTGGTGGATATGATAGCGTTCCAGGTATCTGGTCTCAAGAACAAATCGAAGGATGGAAGAATGTCATCTCTAAGATCCACAGTAAAGGATCCTTTTTTTTCCTCCAATTGTGGGCTGTTGGTAGAGTCGCCCTGCCTGATGTGTTGAACAAAGATGGAATCACTTCTGGCGTTGTATCTGCTTCTGACGTCGCTACTAAAGAGACCGGTGTTACTCCTCGTCCTTTAAGTAAGGAAGAAATTAAAGAGTATGTCGAGCTTTATGTCCAGGCTGCTAAGAACTCTTTCGAGGCTGGTGCCGACGGTGTTGAAATCCATGTTGCCAACGGCTATCTCGCTGACCAGTTCTTGCATGAGAACACTAACCATCGTACTGATGAGTACGGTGGATCAATTGAAAACCGTGCTCGATTTGCTCTTGAGCTTGTTGATGCTGTTGTTGAGGCCGTTGGTGCTGACAAGGTCGCCATTCGTCTGTCCCCCTGGGGAACATTTGGAGAAGTGGCTCCCGGTATCACTCCTATCCCTCAGTGGTCCTATCTTATCTCTGAGCTTGAAAACAGGGCTCAGCAGGGCAATAGATTGGCGTATATCCATATTGTCGAGCCTCGTGTTGATGGTAACATTGATGTAGAAAGTACTGGTAGCAACGAGTTCGCTCGTAATATCTGGCAGGGCATCCTTGTCAGAGCCGGTGGTCTTACTAAAGATGCTGAGAAAGTAGCTCAAGAAGACCCAAAGACTGTCATTGCTCTTGGTAGATACTTCATCTCCAATCCTGATCTTGTGGACAGACTGGAAAAGAAGATAGAATTAACCCCCTATGACAGAGCTACATTCTATGCTTCCGACCCCAATGATGTCACTGGATACATTGAATACAAGACTGCCACTCAATAGAGTATATAGATAATATTAATTGTCCTTTTCTACTGTACGATCAGCCTCTTCCTGGACAGATTGTGCTCGCGTCGCGAGCTGTCAATAGCTGCGCCGGACGTCTGAGATAACATGCAGGGGAAGCTGTTATACATGACTTATGCAAGATAAAGATTTGCCAAATTTGATGTAGAGAATACGATAGTACTTCCGTATCGTTCTGTCGATAATAGCTAACTGCGTTTTTTTCGGTATCTTACATCTTTCTATGTTTACTATATTCGAGACATAACTGATCATCGTCAGAAGTAGGTATGTGAGGGAAAGCACGCCATAGTGTATGCCTTGTCACCAGCTTCTCTAGACATAGATTCCACCACCAGTTTCGGTGCCCACGATTCACAACGAATGAAGCTATGGCTAGCAGCATCCGAAGTGGAACAGAGGCTGAACCCTGTCTCAGTCAGGGTGGTAGAGACCGCCGCACAGCTATCCAGCCGCACGGGTGGTACTGCGACGACACGTTGCGATCGAGGAATAAGGAAAACAAACGAACAATACAACGTAAAACGTGGATTTGCACTTGAATTGAAAGTGAAAATAAATACTGGAAAAAAAAAATGTCAGCTAAAGCTCTTATTCTCGTCGGTGGTGGTACCCGTGGTACTAGATTCAGACCTATTAGTTTAGACACTCCAAAGGTGCTGTTTCCAGTAGCGGGCAAGCCCATGTTGTCTCACGCTGTTGATGCGGTTGCTGCTCAGAAGTCAGTCAAGGAGATTATTCTTTTTGGATTCTACGAAGAATCGGTGTTTAGAGACTTTATTCAGGACACTCACCGTCAATATCCTCATTTATCGATCAAGTATTTGAGAGAATACAAGGCTATGGGCACTGCTGGTGGCTTGTATCACTTTAGAGATGAGATCTTAAAGGGCAACCCCCAGCAGTTTTTCGTTATCCATGCTGATGTATGTTCTTCTTTCCCATTGAAGGAGTTGAGCGACTTCTTTGCCGAGAAACATGCAAAGGCTGTCATTCTTGGTACCCGAGTTCCTAACAAGATTGCCAATAACTTTGGTGCCATTGTTGCAGATGAAGACCAGAAGGTAGTCCATTACGTTGAAAAACCCGAGTCTCATATTTCCACTCTCATCAATGCTGGTGTGTATTTGTTTGATAGAAGCTTCTTCCAAATCATGAAGGAGGCTCGCCAGCAAAAGGAACAGGACGCTACTGACAATGTGTACTACTCTGACGACCAGAACGATCAAGATATTCTCCGTTTAGAACAAGACGTTCTTGTCAAGTTTGCTGAAAGCGAGCAGCTGTATGTTTACGAGACCAAAGATTTCTGGCGCCAGGTCAAAGAGGCAGGGTCTGCTGTGCCTGCCAACTCTCTGTACCTACAGCAGTTGTTCCAGTCCAACCCTAAAGCCCCTGGTTTAGCTGCTCCATCTGCCAACATTGTCCCTCCTGTGTTCATCGATCCTCTCGCCGAGGTGGACCCTACTGCCAAACTGGGCCCTGACGTATCCATCGGACCATATGCTAAAATCGGCAAGGGTGCTCGTATTAAGGACTCGATCATTCTCGAAAACGCCGAAGTCAAGGCCAATGCTATTGTACTCCACTCCATTCTCTGCAGTGGCACAAAGGTCGGCCAGTGGGCTCGTGTCGAGGGTTCGCCTACCAATCATGCTACCTACACGGCTACCACGGAGAAAGATGGCGTCCGGGTTCAGAACGTTTCGATCCTCGCTACCGACGTAGTTGTCGCTGACGAAGTCCATGTTCAGAACACGATCGTGCTCCCTCACAAGGAGATCAAGAGCGATGTTAAGAATGAAGTCATTATGTAAACCCCGCTTTCTGTGCCCCCATTCTACTCGTCCTTGACCGATATATATATCTATCTATTTACATACATACATGATACATCTAGACCCTGGGTTGCCTCCGGCGGCTGAGCTGTAGATGCGGGTGCCGGGTGCCGGCACGGCTGACAGCAGAATGCTCGACCGCACGGTGTCGCCAAACTCACGCGTAAACCACAGTCTCACCGGATTGGGACTTTTTTTTTCTCTCCCGCCAAAACCACTACCAACAACTTTATATATAAATTCCAGACGCGGCAGGGCATAACCCAGCGGTATCACATTACCAGCTACCTCCTCTACATTTTGACTCGACCGACCGCCAAACGCTCAACGACCAACTGCACCAGCAAAAATTATATTGTCATCTGTTGACTTCTTCTATCGCTTTTTTCCCTGTCCTGCGTTCCCATTGACCCGCGGGGCACGACAATTACTGTTTACTGTGACGACAAATCAGAGATCAGAAAAAAACACCTCTGCCAATCCAATGGATAATAATAATAACAACAAAACACAACGAAGTGGGCCGCGCATGCTCTCAGTGGCCGAACGGGCTCGGCTCGAGGAATTCCAAGATCACATTCACTACTCTACCAGGTATATATACAAGACGTGGTCGCGCTGGTATCAACGCTCGCACGATAGCTACCCGATTCCGTGCTCTCGCCTTCGCTCGTTCCCCAGTTCCACGAGCCCGCCATAGTCTCCAAACCGAGCGAAGCGAGCTACGGGTCTGGGCAGAGCCCAGCCGCCGGAGGCAGACCCCTCCCATCCACTCACTCAAACACGGTTACTAACTACTTTTTACAGGTACAGTGACGACAACTTCGAGTATAGACATGTCATCCTGCCTAAGAATATGTTAAAGGTGATTCACCGAGACTATTTTGATCCCGACACTGGCACACTCCGAATTCTTTACGAGGATGAATGGAGAGGTCTGGGAATCACCCAGAGCCTTGGATGGGTACACTACGAGACACATGCGCCAGAGCCACACATCCTGTTGTTCAAGCGACCAAAAGATAACAAATGAAAAAAAAGCTGATGATTGATTTTTGCATGAATAGGTAGAGAATATAATGATTTATGGTAGAGAATCGTAGAAGACAAGCAGCTGAGCAGAGCTGGGTCCGGGCAAGGCCCGGCCAAGATGAATACACGACGCGCGCGATCCGAAGACCGCCCTGACCACTCCCTTAAATACACGAGCTAGACAAGCGGGCGGTAGTAATAATAATCATAAGAATATATGTTAAGTTTTACTCAATACTATGGGGTGGTCTCTACCTCCGGCGGCTGGGCTCCGCCCAGACCCGTAGCTCGCTTCTCTCGAGCATGGTGCGGAAGCCTGGCGGACAATGAGGATGTAAAGGTGAAGATGAGTTACAGAGGGGCGGGGAAAAGAAGTGACCGACATGGCAAATTCAGGGGCTTTGGAGAGAGACGTGATCAGTCGTTAGACCAACTCGTAGCCTGCTGATTGGCGGTCATGGTCGGCTAGTCATAATTTAAACTTAGACTGTATTAGCCAGTCACCTGTGGCAGAGTCTTGATATGCTTTGTTTTCTTGTACAAGCTTGTCAAGATGAAGATATATTCCTCTCTCAACATACCGCATGACTTCTTCTGGCAAGTCTTTGTAGAGGTCTGAAGCAATATCAGTGAGTGACAGAGGCTCGTTGGCAGAACGAAGAAGGTCGATGATTTGATTCTCTCGTGCTTGGCGGTGGCTGATATACTCTTGAATGATGGCGGGACCATCGTAGATGACTGGGCCATGACCAGGATAGATCTTTGCTAGTCTGCCATTGCCAATCTTCTCCATTTTTCGTAACGAATTAAGATACACCTTGAGATCTGAGAAAACTGTTGTACTACCACCGAGAACATTGTCTGCGCTGAAAAGAGCTTCCTCTTCTTCGAGCCAGAACACCATATGATCGTCAGTATGACCAGGAGTATGATGGCTGATCAGGGTGGCCCCTTCGACTTTGAAAATTTGGCCATCTACGATCGGTTGCACACCTGCTTGCAAGAGATTTTCAGGTAGCTCGTCGGGATCACCCATTTTAAATACCTTTGGCTTGTTATCCACCAACTCGAGAATCTGTTGAGTGCCTCCAGTATGGTCATGGTGCCAATGTGAAATAAGAATCGTCTCAATCTGTACACCTAACAGATTCAAATACTCCGTTAACAGCTTCGCATACTCTGGTCTTCCTTCACCAGTATCAAGGAGAATCCTCGATTTCCCCGTTCCAACAAGATAAGTATTGGTGCCCTGAAGAGTGAACTTGCCCGGGTTGCAACCCAGAACACGGGTGATCGCTGGTGACAGCACGGCAATATTAGGTAGATTGAGCATGGCGTAGTTGTAGGTGGCTTCTCTTTATTTTACTTATTTATCATCCGGCCATCAGCCACTTTATATCTTCTTCTTCCTGATTCACTCAAAACATCGCCAGCCGAACGCACGCAATTTATACCTCCCATTGCCGCTGCCGCTATCGCTGCTTCTGCCGAGGTGTCATAAGCAGGCAGAATCTAAAGCCGTGTCACCCCCTGGTCTGCCTCCGGCGGCCGGACTCTGCCCGGACTCGTAGCTCTCTTCACTCAAAAGCGGTCTCGTTCGACGGTCAGACGAGGAGAGATACGAAGGCCAGGCATGCGGACTCCGACTATGCCCACGCCCACGACCATAGCTGTTGCTCACAAGATTACCTAGCGATTACGGCAGTTTCTATTCCGCTATTGCAATTGTGCACCATTTCCCTGACCTCATGCCACACTATGGGCGGCCTAATTCTCGAGAAGGCCACGAGAACCAGCACGAGTCTGGACAGATCCCAGCCGACGAGGCAGGGCCTCATGGACGGACATCCCAAGCCGCTGCTGCAACGGCGCTGGACCGAACGTACCCTAATCCCGACAAACCCGATGGGCGATCGATGCAATGTTTATTTCTTCGATAACGTCGCACCTGCATGGGAGTTGTTGTTGTTGTTTTGGTCCCTGAATCACTTCAACACATACTACAGCGTACTTTGACCTGTCTTCATATCATTGTAAGTAGGTAGTGTGTGAGATTCAGGAAGTTCATGTCCGGGGATATTGCTTTCGGGGCGGAAACGCGCTTTCCATCCGGCATCAACAACTCACCCCTACCATCATCCTCAAGTGATAATGATATCAATTCAAACCCTTTTTTTAACTCGACGTCAGGATCTAATTCTGATAGCCATCTCATTACGAATGACAAAGGTAGTGGTGATCTACGATCGTCTAGTTCTCATCATAAGTTATACGATGATGTATGTCAGGTCATTACTGACGTGGTAGATGATACTGTTGCTGGAATGAACGCCGTAGAAGACGCAGTAGAAGGCTTATCACGTATCATCAGTCATGGCAAGTTGGACTGTCAATCTGATTATGGCGCCCCTCTTGATGGGTCTATACAACCTCCTCAGAAATCCCCCGGTGTCAACGAGAGTAATCCTCTTCCTTCTTCTGCTCTGCCCCAGCCTCCACATCAACTTCCTTCCAACAGAACCAGCGAAAATTATCCTGATTATGGTACTTTGCTTCATTCATCCCATTCCGATTCCCCATCTGCACCTTCAGGTCCCGGCAAAGCTATCCAAACCCCCTCTACTAGAGTCCTTGGACCAAGAGATTTCGTTAATCAAATCGAGCGGCATCTGGAAGACGATATCATCAGTGAAGCAAGCCCTCTTATTCATCGTCTTGAAGAGCCATTCCTAGACCCTGAACACCACACCTTTACCGTACCTGGAAAAGACCCTCTTAATACTCTTTCCGTTAGGTCTCTTCGCTTCCTACTGTATGTGCTTGCCGGCCTGTGGTCGACATGGATCGCCCTTCTTGTTGTTAACGTCTTCAGCCACGTTCGCTGGCTGGATGAGCCAAACGTTAGTTCAGCATTTACCCAGCTTGATATGGCTCTGATGTCTTTGGCTGAAGTTATTTCCTCACTCATGTTTTATAAGTTCCCTGACAAAACTGATCGTGGCGTCGAGTATGTCACTGCAGTAATCGTACTGCTAGATCTAGTGGTTGTGCTGTTAGTGCCGTCTCAGCGACTGAAAAACGGTTCCAGAGGCGGACTGATTACGACTATTGGTTCGTTGGTGACGTTTGTGCTCGCGCCGCTTACTGATCGTGTTGTGGAATACACCAAGAAACGTGAAGAAGAAGAACTTGCTAGAACTGAAGACGATCCGCCTCTTCATAGAAATACATTCACGGATTATATTAGGATGGTAGTCACATTCTCTATTCGCGGTCTGATTATGATGTCAGTTGCTCTGATTTCTACAAATATGGTTATTGAAACTTATGATAGTGCATTCCTGGAGCCACCAGGACACATTGTACCAATCCACATTCGTAATGGTACTTATTCACGGGTAAACAATATATATGAAGTAGGTATCAATAACGGTACTTCTTCCACTATCGATATTCATATTTATTGCACTTCATTGAATGAAATCAACCCCAATCCTAATGTGACTATTTTAGTTGAGGCAGGCGAATCTTCCGCCTATGATTTCTCTTCGTGGATCTTAGAATTACATGAAGGACGCGAGCTTTCTCAAGTATGTTATTGGGATCGTCCTGGGTTTGGATTTTCGCAACAAGCGCCATCTCCTGTATCGGCTGGAGACGTGGCTGATATTCTGTTTAATACTTTGAACCAACCTCTTACTAATGTGTCTACACCACAATACGTTTTAGTTTCGCATGGAGTGGGTGGTCTCTATTCCCGTATATTTGCATCACGCCACTCATCGTCTATTCACAGTTTGATGTTGGTGGATAGTCTTCATGAGGACCTCTTTTATCGACTAAATTCACCGTGGCAGGGCTTCAAGTACTGGATCCAAGGAGTATTTGCTTCGTTTGGCTATAGAAATGTCATTGGTCTTGTGTTTTTCCGAGAAGGCCCAATTGAACGAATGTATGGCCCTGCTCAACGATATCAGCCAAGTTATTTCTTTGCCAAGCTCCAAGAACAGCTTTCTGCTCGCACCAAGACGAGAGCTGAGATTATCGAATCCAATGCGTCACTTGCTGATGATATTCCAGTAGTGGTGATTTCGTCGTCCAGGAGTATTCGTAACGATAAAGAATGGAGTGATAAACAACGGCAGCTTACGAAATTGACTAAAAACACGTTGGCCTGGGAAATTTTAGAAGGCCCTCATGAGCTCTGGAGACGTGAGATGACTAAAAAGCAGCTACAAGAATTGCTTCTCGATGATATCAGATTTGGTCATCGTGCATAACTAATGTTAACTTATTATTACTATTACTATTACACACAATTATAATTCCCGTGTATAATTAATTGATCAATTGCATAGAACCGAATACGCTCTTCGATACCTCCCGCGTCTGGGCCGCCCAGACCCCAGCTCCCAGAGGTAGAAGAACCCAGTATCCATAGGTGAATCAAATTAGAACTAGTTAGCAGTATGTACTGAGGCGTATGTATGTTACTAACACATATAAATAATACACGACTTTCTCATATTGTCAAGCAGAGAGGTGGCGAAAGAACAATAGTGAGTCAGCTAGCTGGATGACACTGCGGCAGCAGACTGAGATATCTCTAAATGGGAGAGGTCAGGGACCTCGATATCAGCTTCTAAGTCGCAAATAGCACGGCAATTCGGACATAGGAAATGTGGGTATGCCTTGACAATGACGGGCCGAATACATTTATAATGCCAGCTGTGGGAGCAGGGGGCAATGAATAGCGATTGACATGCCGACACGGGTAGTAGACAGATGGCGCACTCCTGAGTATTTTCGTGACTGGCTGACGCGGAAATGTGTGTACCGTCTGGGTTTTCAATGGTCGGACTTACAAACAAGTTCCTCAAGTTTGTTAGCTGGCTGAGATTGAAATTATTGGGTTTCTTCTGCCAACTTCGATTCAGTTCAACCCGCACTCTAATGCATTTGAAAACTTCTTCTACTCCGCCTCTGAAATCAACTCCCAGCTGTAAAATATCGCCGTCACTCAGTTGAACAGGCCGAGACGCTTCATTCGCAAGTGACAACCGAATGTGATTCAGAAAAGTTCCAGACGATGATTTCACGTCGCGAACAAACCACTGCCCTCCATCTTGAACCAGAAACTCAGCATGCGCTCTGGACACTACTTTGGATTTGAACACAATCGGTGCTACATGTGGCGAGTTATCGCCTTCCTGATGGTCCTTTTTATTGTCATAACGACCAACTCTTATGGATGAACCATCACGGGCTTCCCGCTCAACAGCGCCAGTATAAAAAGCAGGCATGGAACTTGAGTGATCCACGAATGGGCTAAGGCGGATAGAATACGGATATCTGGTGGCATCGGGAGACGGTGTCGAAGAATCAGATGGGTCTCGATGTTGAGGTTCATTAGAGGGCCTCTGTATATTCAGAGGTCTAGTAGATGCAGAAGGAAGAGGGTTAGCAGAATCGGAGGCGGAAAAAGAAGGCGGAGATGAGGGGGTAGACGATAAGTCGGACTCGGTTCCTACTGGGTCGAGAAGATTAGGCGGGACAGCATTTACCAAAGTTGCATAATGAGTAGTATTGGTAGCGGACGAGGTTATAGTTTCATCCTCTGTAATGTGAGCATTATGAGTAGCGGTGGTGGGTGTAGTTGTGGCGGATATGGAGTTAGCGTTGTGGTTAGAGCCATTAGATGCTGATGCTGATTGTGGTGGTCCAGAGGCCCCGTTTACGACGACACCTCCGCCCGGAGACTGAGGTGGACCGCCGAATAAACTGGAGCTACCAGGACCAGTACCTGCGCCACTAGATACAGGGTTGATTGTATCTGAGCTGGATAAACGAGATGTCGTTTGTATGTCCAAAGGTCTAACTTGGCGAATCATGGTGGATATATAGGAATTATTAGACGATTCCAAAAAAAGGAATCAAGGGATACGACACCTTCAAGATGAGGAAGATAGTAGTATTCCAAAGGTTAAGAGCCTACAACTGTGAAGGAGCACTATCAAACAAAAGTAAATCTCTTCTGGTGTACGACGCGAAACGCTAGTAGAAATAGCAGTTGTAGTGGCGCTTATGGTGAATGCAGTTGTTACAACAAGCCGACTGTGACGGTCGTATTCTGTATGACTTCTCTGTCGATAGGCAGATAAACAAACAAACAGGTACTCAGTAGGTGAATGTAGAAATCAAATTCAAGTGTGAGAAGGCTGAAGCACAAGAGGCAGTCTGAGAAAGTGAAGAGGTATGCAAGAAGGGCTCGAAAGCGTATGGATAGCGACAGCCGATTTCCAAACGATACAGAGTGTGGAGTAATAGTCGTAGTGTACGCTGGTTACAGTCTGATGCGTGTACTGTAGTGTAGTACGAACCACCAAGAGTCACAACCTAGAGAAAGATAAAGATAAGCTGATGGGAGAGATGAGAAAGAGTTGTTATGTCGCGAAGAAGTGTTTTATAGTAAGCACAGAAGTGTAATGTGTTGTTGTGCAGTGCAGTGTAGTGTGGTTGTTTAGAAAAAGTGTCAGATTTGATTAACAAGCCAAGGCTAATTCGTGGTTGACTAACACAGCTGGCGAGAAGCGAGTTTGAGCGGCCCAGGCACAACTAAGTTAATAAACAGCTAAAGGTGTGCCACTATAAGAAAAAAAGAAGAGGCGAAAATATAATAATATTATATTTACGTCCACCGCGACGATGATGATTGAGTGCGTAGTCTATATAATATCGACTGAGCAGAAATCAGAAATGGGCGATCACGGCCACACGGTGATAGCAGCGCACTATGAGGAATGTGCGGCTTGTCCGATTAGTGTTAGGGTTGGCGGTCTGAGAAGGAGCGTATAAGGGACTGTTATCCGTATGCATTATGCAGCATAAGGTGTAGGAAATTATGCAAAACATTCACCTGACGGGCGCAGGGCTGGTCACCTAGTTGAATGGCTGGCTAGGCCAGACCAGGGGCTCAAAAGTGGGTTTGATGAATTTGTAGCAAGCTTAACTTAGACCCCGAAACGAAGTCTACTCTGGCCTGAGACAGTTTCATACCTTGGGCTGTGAGTGGGGAAGACAAGCGCGGAGTGGGACTCCGGCTCGTGGACAGGGGGAAAAGCTTCGCCTCCGACTTCGCGGTCGCGGTCACGGTCCCAGCATCACCAGGGACATCCACAAAACGAGCGAAGCGAGCAACGGGTCTGGGCGGAGCCCAGCTGCCGGAGGCATTCCAGGGAGAGCGTAGTGGATGACGAGTAGCAGTGTAATAAATTATTAGTCTTGTAGCGAGGAGGAGTCGAGAGGAGTGGGTTGGAGGGTAGTGATGTCGTCGTAAAGGAGCGTAGTGAGGAAATCGTTGAAATGGTTGCCAGTGATTTCGGGCTGGAAGTGAAGAGCAGCTTCTTGGAACTTATTGTTAGGGCCCGACGTTTGCTGGAGTTTTTGGACTTCTTCTGCGAGGATCGTGGCTGTGAACTCCGGGGTGATGGGTTTGTGTGTGTCTGCGGTGGTACACCGGTGAAGAACCCACTGGTACAGCTGGGCACGCGACACTTCGGCTGTGGCAGCGTCTTCCATGAGGTAGTCGATAGGAACACACCCGAGGCCACGCAACCACGCTTCCATATAGCTAAGTCCTATGTAAATGTTCTTGCGAATACCGTTCTCGGTGATATTTCCGCCGTTAATAGTGGTATTGACGAGATCAGCGGCAGTGGCAGGTTGGTACCCGGTGATTGACGACGGATGGAAGTCTATCTGGTTGGCTTTGGGCATGTATTCGTTAAAAACATCGTTGGCAATCGAAGCCAGAGCAGGATGTGCTACCCAAGTACCGTCATGGCCGGCCTTGACTTCACGTAGTTTGTCGGCTTTTACACGGGCCATGGCAGCGTCGTTGGCTTCCACATCTCCTTTAATAGGGATCTGGGCAGCCATGCCACCCATGGCGTGCACACCACGGTTATGACAGATTTCAACAAGACGCTTAACATACGCGCTCATAAATGGAACTGTCATTGTCACATCGGACCGGTCGGGCAGAATATGGTTGGGGTCGTTTTTCAGTGTCTTGATTGTGGAAAAGATATAGTCCCAACGGCCACAGTTGAGACCAGATGAATGGTCTCGTAACTCATAGATTATTTCCTCCATTTCAAATGCTCCTGGCAAGGTTTCCAGCAGGGCAGTAGCACGGATAGTTCCTTGAGGGATGTTTAACAGATCCTGTGCTTGTACGAATATATCATTCCACAGTCTTGCTTCAAGGTGGGATTCCATTTTCGGAACATAGAAGTAAGGTCCAACTCCATTCTTGATAAGTTGCTTAGCATTGTGGAAGTAATACAGTCCAAAGTCGAAAATAGACGCACTGATGGGCTCGCCGTCAATAACGACATGCTTCTCCACCATATGCCATCCTCTTGGACGTACAATCAGTGTTACAGGTTTTCTGTCGCTTCTCTTCAGGATATGATATTTCTTGCCAGTTTTCTGATCTGAAAAGTCGATTTGGTCTCGAATAGCGTCATACAGATGTGCTTGGCCCCAGGTGACGTTTGACCACGTAGGAGCCAACGAGTCTTCAAAGTCAGACATATAAGTGGATACATCAGCATTTAAAGCATTGACAATCATTTTACGGTCTGGAGGTCCAGTGATTTCCACACGTCGGTCTTCTAATCCAGGAGCGGGAGGAGCTCCTTTCCACGATGAATCATCTCGAATATGTTTTGTAGAATCCAGCAATGACAAAGCAGCCCTTCCATCATCAATGGCCTTTTGCCGAACCTTTCTTGCCTCTAGCAACTCGGTTCTTCTCTTGCCATGGCTTCTCTGTAGCTTAGCCAGGAACTGTAGTGCTGATTTGGTGATTATCTGGCTAGGAGTAGTAGCATCAGGCCAAGACTTGTTGGACGAGTCAATAGTAGCGAACACTTGGATTCCGTCCATAATGTTATTAAGATCTTATTTTCGTTACTATTTCTGGTCATTCAGACTGGGGAAAACATCCCCTTTTATATTAAAATCACATAAACGACTGACCGGCTATTCGTTCCGGCACTAAAATAGATTGTTGTTCTTGTACGGAATAATCATTAACAGTAACTGCTATCCCTATAACTGGAAAAGATTGCGATTCACACTCTTATCGAGCATAACTAAATGCTGTCTTCTGACTCGGGACCGATCTGAGCGCGGACGAATGGGAAGCGGGTAGCAGTAGCCCATCCAAACAGTAGATAAGCGGGTAAAGATAACCATGGTAGGATACCTCACTGCCGCGGGAGTTCCGACCTCACTGCTCCGCAACCGGCGCCGAAGGCTGGGATCAAGAGGGTAGGGGGCTCTGCCTTCGGCGGCTGGGCTCCGCCCAGCCCCGTTGCTCGCTTCGCTCGGGCTAATACAATGGAGTCAGCCGACCAGTCGCCCCCGGGCGTTCCATGGCATTGATGTTAAGATCTCTTACTCTGGGCCATATTCTTCTAGGGGGTTATCTTTTTGATAGTGGTTAGGGTGGAATCGCCGTACCTCACCAAAAAATCAACCGACTGCTAACCATTTTTTCACTATAAATATTTTCTTATGATCTCGATCTTTTCTTTCCTGTCATTAGGACGGCTGTTTTGGTAAGTTACTATATTACCCTACAATTCAATTCAGAATGCAATCTACAAATCGCTTTAATGATGATAATGAGCCTTGAAGGCTCTATCTTATAAACCCAGCTCGTCGACTTATTTAACATGAGAAAAAAGTTTATATCTGATTTTATTCGAAATTGTAGATTGCTTATGATGGCTCTGGTTTAATTTTCGTTTACTAACCTGCTCTAGATATGGTATTAGTGGATGAAGAAGGGTGAAGAAGTGCCTAATATACATTATTTACATTAGTCGGTGGGATTAGTGGGTTATTTTCTGGCTGCTGCAGACCTAAAATGAACCACGTCTCCATCTTCTACTATATAGTCTTTACCCTTTTGAAGGAGTTTACCAGATGATTTGATGAGTGGCTCGTTGCCGTTGAGTGCTATTACGTCTTCGTACTTTGTAACATTGGCAAGAATAAATGTTTTTTCAAGGTCCTTGTGGATGATGCCGGCTGCCTGGGGGGCCTTGGTGCCTTTGCGAATGGTCCATTCACGGACCTCGCCCTTTCCACATGTAAAGTAACTAATTAAATGTAAACTCTTCCGTAGTTCTTGAATCGCTTCTGGCAGAGCGCTTTTGGTTCCTAGTTCTTTGAGCTCCACGTCCATTTCTTCAATTGGCACGCCGGCTAGTCTAGCCTCTAATCCAATGCTAATAGGTACGATTTTATCGCCAGGAGAATTCTCGTCAACCCATTGCTTGATTTCTGTCATCCATTTTGTGCCCTCATCATCTGCACCTAAAATATAATCCTCTTCACTGACGTTGACAATATAAACAGATGGCTTTGCTGTTAATAAAGT
Source organism: Sugiyamaella pinicola (assembly GCA_030565085.1). Taxonomy (NCBI): domain Eukaryota; kingdom Fungi; phylum Ascomycota; class Dipodascomycetes; order Dipodascales; family Trichomonascaceae; genus Sugiyamaella; species Sugiyamaella pinicola. Next base: position 97,019 of record JAJMAW010000013.1, on the reverse strand, counting down.
CATCGAGTTGATAATAAGGATTTCACTGTTACTCCATTGACCATTGGCAACCCGCTTGCCTTCTTCTAGCCATCTAAGTACCTTTTCAGCAGTAGCTATCTCTTCCCTTTTAGCTTTGATTACTGCTGGGTCGCCACCCCGCTGCGCCTTGGTGGCTAATTCTATGCTCGTGATAACAAATTCCATATCCTTCAGAATGAGCTCGTCTCGAATGATTTCCAAATCTCGAATTGGATTGACATTTCCTTCTATATGAATGATCTCCGGGTCTTGGAAAGCTCTTACAACTTGAAATAACCCATCGACCACTCTAATATGACTAAGAAATGCATTCCCAAGACCATCGCCTTTGGATGCACCTCGAGTTAATCCGGCAATATCGAAAATAGATAAAGTAGCCGGTTCTATTGACTTTGGCTGATATATTTCTGACAATTTATCAAATCTCGGAGACGGAACTATCACTCTGGCTTCTTCTGGGTCTATTGTAGCAAAGGGATAATTTGCTGGGTTTCCTAAGTTGGACCTCGTGACTGCTTGGAAGAATGTTGATTTGCCCACCTAGAAATTGTTAACATTCGATGCTGCCTGATGTTCACATTACTAATTAATACTCACATTCGCCAGACCAACAATTCCGCCCTAATAAGTTAGTTTCAATCACTGTTAATCACAATCAAACAATATTAAAAAAACTTACTTTTAAATTATTGCCCACTCTACCTAGGAGTAACGGCTGTTGATCCTTATCGCTTTCACCTCTTTTCTTAGATGGTTTTTTTGCCTTGACACTGGCATGTTTTACAAGTACATTCTTTACTAATGCTTGAAGCGATAAAGACCTTGCTGAATGTTGTATTAACATTGCAATTTTTTTTTCTTCAGATGCTTGGAAGTGTCGAGTGATGATAACTCAAGGAAGTGACTATATACGGCTAAAATTTTCAGCTTGAACCCTTGGTTCAGTAGGCAGATTCAACCCAATTGGATTTTTCGGTAGTATAAGACTAATTATTGTTGCATTGCCAGTCCCTAAGTGATAGTATGAATTATTTGTGTGTCCACCCGCTCCTTCAATTGAGCTCAGTGTTCAATTGCGTTTATGCAGGGCCGATCAGGACCCTGACTAGCAAGAACATGTAATCTCCGCGAAGCGGAACTACGGGTCTGGGCAGAGCCCAGCCGCCAGAGGCAGATACGAGGCCACTTCGCCCGTTTCTAAGTAACCGGCTAATATTTCTAAACCAAAGCTAAATAAGTAACTGAGTCGGCTTTGATATCCAGAACTCCAGCTGATTGGAGCAGGTTCACGGTTTTGTCAATAACTGTCTTGCGGTCAACCTTGGAAACATCACTCGCAAATGTCACAGTTTTCAGCCATGCGGAAGCATCTTCGGCAGAATAATCTAAGTTTGTAGCAATATATTCTACTGCTTCAGCATGGTTGGAATTAAAATAAGCAATACCTTCATTAATTGAATCCAATAGGGACTTGATAGTACTTTGGCCCTCTTCGTTGTCAGTCAAATCTGTAGATGCAGAGATAACCCATGATGGCCAGGGAGTATATATATGGCCGATCTGCTTAATTTCACCGCTGTCATAGTACTTTTTGGTGGTGAATACTTCCCACATGAATGCATCAGTAGGAGCGATATCTTCATTACCCGCGTGGTTCACACCATCACGGAGGTTTTTGAAAGTATTTTGAATTTCAAATTTGAACGGCTCCGACCAATTGTTTTGTTTGGCAAGTACAAAGGGCATGACATAAGAGCCGCTATACAAGTTAGCTACGAGAATCTGTAAAATCACATATCCATATCGAAAACTTACCTTCCGATCCTACTGATACCAATTGTTTTGCCGCGGATATCATCAACGGTCTTAATATCGTCTCTTTTGATACCAGAACTAATGGCCCAATTCAGAGGGGAAGTGACATAGGTGCCAACGATCTTGTACCAGTCAGACCCTTTGCCGATTCCAGCTACAAACGCTTCAGTAAGACCAATACTGACATCTGGAGAACACATTCGCGTTAGTAGGTAGCTATAGACAGACAGTTACATGGGTATAACTGGGTATATGAACTCATTACGTCCTATTACGTACCAATTGTCTTGTCTTGAAGCGATTGAATCAAATGACCACTACCAGAAGGATAGGGCAAGAATTCTACTTCAATTCCGTGCTTTGCATAGAACCCTTGCTGTAGAGCAAAGAACAAAGGAGTCGAAAAGTGTTCAGGAACGTATCCAACTTTTATTTTTGTAGTCATTCTAAAGGATCTGTCTAAAAATGTGACAAGAGAAACAACGGAGTAATCGGGGCGATTCTGTCATAGGCATAGTGTTAAGACATAATAGCGCCGTATGGTAGTTTTAGGTGGCATAAATTACCCCTGAGTATACGATGTTTGTCTACCAACGGGTTTCTCTACTTATATCTAGCTGAAAGATTTTTCTTAATCCTCTCAATACATACTTTCATATTTTGTTATAAGATCATATACATCATCATGACTATTACTTAATTATTATCTATGCCCGTTTCTCTATTAATCATATACACATCTATGCCTCTATTGCATCTCTCAACGAATTATAATGCTCTCCAAGTCCAAAACTATGCTTATAGTAAACAAGCTTAAGTTCAGGCTTCGAGCCCTCTTCATTTACTTTCAACATAGACCTCCCACTGAACATCACACTAATACAACAATCATAAACGCTTGCCAATGCTAGAACTTCCATGTCTCCTCCCCATATAGGAGTTGTTTCCAGTTCTTCACAATAAGGAGTTATTTCTCTCATGGTGAGAGTATTCTCGTCAAATAGAAAAGGGCTAAATGTATCAGGGTTGCTGCGGATATACTTGGCAGCATCTGATCTTAAATCTTGGACAGTTTTCGAGATGCCATGTCTCTGTGCAAGTTGATCAGCCACCGAGGCGAACAAACAATGACCATCTGGCTGGATGTCATGCTGGACGAGTTTGTGAATTTTACATAAAGCGTCAAGGTTTTCCAGTTCGATTTTACGAAGATCTGGCTGAGTCGAAGCTTCCTGTGCCGCTTCTTCAGACAGCTTTTTTGCCGCCGCTTCTCTCTGTGCGATTTTTTCTTTACGGCGATTTCTTTTAGGCCCATTGATCTGTCTATGTGAGTTTGCAGCAGCAGCAGCAGTAGCCTGTTTCTCTTGCTCTTTCTCTTGTTGCTGCTTGTCTTCCAATTCTAACTGAGCCAATAACTGTTCCGCCATTGACTGCTCATCCTCCTCGTTCTCGTCGTCAGACACTGGTGTATCCGACAAGTCGGCTGGTTGAGATCCATTAAAGTTCTAAGACAGGTTAGATATCTCTCTTGCGCCTCCAGCACCTAGGTTCTGCCCAGGCCTGCCGTCCTCCGCTTCGCGGGGGACTGTACAGATACTAGCTCTCAGCACTCCGCTAACCGGAGCAATGAGTCTGGGAAGTGTCAAGCCCTCAATATCCTTACGTTTACTTCATCGGCGTGTTTAGCTCGTAAACCGGCTTCCAGCACTTCGATACTTTTCAGGATCTCCTTCTTTTTCTTCTTTTCGCCTTTAGTTGCCTGCTTCTTCATGGCCGTTGTTTGAGCCGTTAGATCGCGCACTTCTTTGCGGTGCCGGGCCAGGAGGTCCGCGTAGGACTCGGTGGACGTGGAATCAGACATTCTAAGCAACCAGAGTACGTGGATATAAAACTGGATTGGAATCGTCAATTAATAAATAATATAATATAAAGATAGAGCGGAGCAGAGCTGGACACAGATTTTGAAACATGGGTTAGGAGTGAAATTTCATTTTCTCCGCAGCCTTACACCGCTGCAGCACCCTGCAGCGCTCGCGCAGCGAGCACAACAGGTCTGGGCAGAGCCCAGCCGCCGGAGGCAGAACTGGGATCAATGACTATGTACAAGTTAAGATTAATCAGGTTATATACAGGGTGAGTATAGATTAGTTATTTTGGGTATGCTTTGCTTGTGGATGTGACGGCACTTGTTTTGCAAGGGCGTCCATTACAGATTGTGGGACCTGTACACCATAGGAAGCGAGCCTGGGAATCAGCTTCGGTAGCTCAGTGCCAAAGTCGAAGTGACCTTCCTGTTTGGATAAAGCTTTGAGGACGTCATTTGCAATGGCAATGCTGTTGACTTTGGTGCTTCCTCCATCTTGTTTGTAACAACCACTGAGAATAAAAGCATATGTGAACTTGTTAGGCTTGGTACGAGTGTTCTTCACCAGCTGCCTGAAAAGATTGTATGCCTCGGAAACACGGTTGTTATATGCTGCCCAGTGAATAAGCTGGTTATAGGCCGGAGTTCCTTGAGGAACGCCGAACTTTGGCATCATATGGAAATAGTCGAGTGCATGCTGATAATCACCATACTTTAGTTCACAGTCGATTAATGTACCAAACGTTCTCGCATTAGGTGTGATCTTCTTATCTAGCATGATGTTGAAAAGAGTTCTAGCAGACTCGATATCGCTAGCAGCTTTAGTTAATCCAGAGATTATGGCAGTGATGGCAACAGCATTTGTTCTAATGCCGCGTTTGTTCATTTCGTTGATTAGACTGTGAACCTGTTGGTCAGGAACAATTCCTTGTTTTCGCGCTTGCTTGAAAACACTATCAATTATATTGGTGTATGTGGAAATATCAGGATGAACTTTCGAAGCAATCATTTCGTGGACGAGCTTGCTCGCCTTTTCATATTCTTCAGTATTGATGTACGAGCGAATAAAGTAATTGTAGGTAACTACATTAGGAGAATAGCCTTGGGACTGTCCTTCTCTAAGTAGAGCTTCAGCTTCCGTCACTTTACCCAATTTCAATAGTCCATCAAGGACAGAATTGAACATTTTCAACGTGACAGTTACGCCCTGTTCTTTACCTTCCTGGATACGATCGAGTACCTCCAAAGCTCGCTCGGCTTTACCAGTGCGGAAACAAAAGTCAATCAAGGTACAAAAACTGTCAGAATCGGGCTTCACTCCAGATTCAACCATTTCCCCCCATAATTGAGTGAATACTTCGTCCTTGTTAGCCCTACTTAAAGCACCAGCTTTAAGTAAGCTGTTCCAAGATAAGATGGTTGGCTCGACCCCATGAGATATCATATGATTCCATACTTGAAATGCGTCATTGACACGGGTGCATTCAGCAAAACAAGAAATGAATCGCGCGTATACAGGTTCTGGTAAAGCATTATTGTCGCCTACTTTCTGTAACGCTTCTTTATACTTTGCTTCCAATTCTAAGGGTCTGTCTGTTGGTAGAGAAGTGAGGAATTCAAGTGAAGAGACGTCCAAAGAATCCACTCGGATCTGTCGAAGTCCGGTAAAGATCTCAGTCTTTAGCCCATGATCTAGTTTCCTAAATTCCTCCAAGTCCAACAACTGTCTAGGTAAAGGAATCTCCTTAATAGGTACCAATTTTAATGCTATTTCGGAATCAATTGGCAGTTTTTCCTTGAGACAGTTGGCAACATAGGCTACTAACGCCGACCAAGCAGCCTGCTTATTACCGGCACTTGTAACCTGACCAATAGAATTCAAATTCTCAAGGTATTCAACCCATGCTTGTAACCCTTGTGCTGGCTTACCTTCAGCGACTTCAGTAAGAATTACAGCACTTGTAATCCAACCAACAGCTGCACCACCTTCTAAGTATTTTTGGAATAACTCTCTTGGTTCGATGACCAGATCAGAAGGATTTCCCTCTGCCTTATTTTTCAATGCCGCTCTAAAGAGCCCCAGGTGAAGATATCGCTTTTCTAATACTTTTAAGAGATTGAGGCTGTATTCGGATTTGAAGATCTCAAGAGCTTTCCTAGAGTCTCCATCTTTCAATGCTTGATCGATTTTTTTATATGCAGAATCTTTACGATGGTTTGGATTCGAGTTTTGCCGCTGATGGTTTCCATCAGTGACCTCATTAATAGTACCGGCGTCACCATCACCTGCTCCTTCAACCAATACAGATTGAAATCGACGTTGAATAACAACTGCTGAGGAATTCAAATCCACACGAGCTGCTGAAACAGAAGCATTGGCTAATTGTTTGGTGACCAGCCCCCTAATAAACATTCTAGGGAATGAAAAGAGCTAAAAGAACAGAACTTTAGAAGCGAGACTTTGCTAGAGTGCAATTTGGCGATCGTGAAATTTTCAGTAGGTTTAGGTTAGGGTGCTATGTCAGTCACGTGCTGTTATCGGGCGAGCATCGTATAAAAGACTACTACGACTATATATTAAGTATATATATCTTTTATCTATTTTCCATTCAAGAATAGATTATCTTGCTGTTTGTAAAACAAGAATGCACATTTTCAAATAGATACACCGAGTAATTTACGACTTCAACAGTATACACAGGGTAAATTGACAGTACACTTTAATTGGTCGCGATAGATTCGGGAGGCTTCAACAGGCACAGGCAAATGATGGTGTAGACTTCTAACAGATATTCAACATTGCTATGTCAATGGATTCAACTTGAAAGGATATCCCAAATAACAAAGTCTGAGACTACAATTAGCATTCTCTGCCTAGTAACTAAACTAAGAAAATACTCGATCGGTACAATTTATATATCTTTCCACTTTCTGCCACATATCCGTTCAGTACGTCTCGCCAAATTCTTCGGGAAGCGAACAAAAATGCCGGACAGCGTTCCCTGCCAGCGTGTTATTGCCTGAAACGTGTTCGTCAAGCATATGCAAGATATACTTTACAGATAATACATTAATTAGCTAGGCTGGGTTAAGCCAGCGAAGATCACTTTGAACGTGCATAAATTTCGAGAAAAAGTAAAACCTCTTTCGTTCTATTATTATTCTGTTTTTTACAATTCATTCATGTTCAACCATGGATAAATAAAATAAAATAATCACAATGCTTTGGAAATAGGAAAAGCTTAAACCCGCCAGTTGATGTCAAAAAATGTTATTGCTCTCTCTTTCGTTGCTCCTTGAGAGCCAGTACAGGTTGGTAAGGCAGGCAACATAAAAAGCCAGGAGGCAGTGGGTAATACCAATTTACGGATGATCACTCTAGCCAGCAGCGTGGCAGTAAAATCCAATTGAATATATAATCACATATTTGCAGGAGCCTGTTGCTACAACCACCGTGCATATGAGACCTGTCAAGAGAGGGGTAGCGAGACGCCAACATGCAGAACAGCACAGTTTGAAACATCTTTTCGCAAATTGGCACCAGCTCGAACGTTTATTGGAGACCTATCCGTATTTCAAGTTCCGGGGTGGTAATCATTATATCGAAACGACAACCAGATGAGGAATATAAGAGCTGAGTTGTTGGCATTCTTTAAGAGTTGAGAGAGGGGCTCGACTCGTCACCGAGCAAGAATGAAGGGAATTCAAATGTATAATTTATTGGACTATATAATCATGTGGTACCCAGTCGACCAATGCTGAGAGTACCACCTTACAAGCCATGGATCATACTATTGAAAAAGATAGCATTTGGTATCCATCAGCCCTTAATGTTCTGATCTGCTTTGTTTCTTGTAATTGTTTCTGTATTGTGTTCGTCTTTATGTACACTCTTCCCTTACTACTGTACTGTATCGTGTGTTCTTCCTTATATCTGATGAATTGACTTCCATATACAACTACCATTTTGCATTGCGCCGGCCCCATCTAGACAGCTTACTTCAGGAGGCGCGCAGGGCATACAGTCTGGCTATACAAAACAGCCTGGACGACCAGTCACGTCGGCTACTATTGTTTCATGTTTGCAGAAAGCGGGGATCGATGGATAAAAATTCCTGTCATTCTTGTAATCAAGGGATATTACGCTCTGCAACGGAATATAAATTTGAGACCGTCCGAGCAAATCACCACATAAAACCTCTCTTTCGCACTCTTCGGATAAAACATGGCTCCGACTTTTGAACAAAAGCAACGATTATTAAGAATGTGGAAAGATCAATTGGCTGACTTGGAGTACGATATTAGAAAACTAGAGTCAAAAAATGGTAAGTATCAATACAGAAACAGGTTTGAATCATTAAAATCGCCTAACTGTGAAGACCCAAGAAATTATGGTTACATTTCAATCATGGAAGATAAGCGGGCTAATCTAATTAGTCAGATCCTTGCACTGGAGGCGGGAGATGAACCATGGGGTTCTCCTGCTTCAAATTATAGAGGTCGCCCTAGATATTAATTCATAGCATTCACTCCGGTTTGATTTGGTTTGGCTGCAGGCAGCTATTGTCCATAGTTAGATAATTGAACAAATATATTGTTGGTATATTACTGACTAACCTCTTCTTATAATTATAATTAAATTTGCTGCTGTTATTAGTAGCGTGAGATTATTAGGAAACATAACAGAAAATATTCTAACTTGCATTTATTTACCCCGTGCCCCAGCTCGGTGTGGTTCACGTATTTTTTTCTTCTCTCCGCCTTGCTATCGCACCACGTACCGACCAATACAGCCTTTCCGTTGCTTCCTCAACCGTGAACTTATTATATAAGCACTAGAGTAGTTCTTAGACAACAGTCCATCCATTTAATTGATCGCCGCGATCGTCCAGATCTAGCTTACTTTGTATATTTGCTTGGCTGATCATTATGCAAGAGCGTTACACATGCAGGTCGTTATTAATCTTAGGTCCAGAGACAAGCCAAACAGTCGGTTGTTGAAAGCCTAATTCGAGAGGGAAGCTGAAGATCTATTAATCCTAATATTGCCGCCATACAACTATCACTATTTTATCGAGCTTTGATAAAGGGAGCCTGAGCCCTTAAGGCAGTTGTTTCCGTATTATATCGTATCTAAAAGTTATGGTTGAGAATTTGTGGCCACCTCATTTATAACTCTAAAGGGTATACTACAAAATGCTCTAGTACTGAGTAGTCGCCCAAGATTTCAACCACTTTTATGGCAATCATAGATTGTGTGAAACACATGCTAAACAGCAACGTTGTGTCAGTAGAACCATCATCAGCACGATGATACCATTTCTTGTCTCATGAGTGGATCTGTTTACAAACAAAACAGCCGGCAACAAAAAAAGCAACCATTTCTCCAGTCTCAGTGCTAAACGACGCAGGCGCTTTCGTCAGAAGCACTGTACAGGAGAAACGAACCTTATTCCCATTCGCTTACGGTTACTCGGCGTGAAAAGGCTTTTAACCTGTAACGATATGTAATATTTGGACTGTATAATTTTTAATGTGCACAAAATAAATATCAGTTGGAGTTTTTGTGAATCAACAACTAGGGAACTAATAGGTTAAAGTTCACTAGTGGAAACTCTGGTACCGTCAAATCAATTTTAGAGTCAAAAATGTTACTGGGACCACATAGATCCCATTATCAGGTTTTACTGAAAAAAGTCCACCACATAATTATGTAGCTGATGGGGTTACTTACAGTATCTCTGCATTTGCAATATGGCGATAGATCTAAGTTTGGTTTTGTTATATAGTAACCGGTTAAAAAGCTTCTTTCTTAAGCTTATACTCATCTATGTGAAACAAGAAAGAAACGAAAAGCCTTCCTTCGCTTGTCGGAACGGGAGGGCATTGAAACGAGAATCAATAAGTAGGCCCGAACAGAAATCACTATATACGTAACCCAATAAGCGGATAACTAGACAGACATGAACCTAATGTACTCAGACACTTGACGTATGCTGGATTAAACTGGCCTGTTGTACTTAGCCCGTGGTAATAGAGTATATTATTTAGCCATTTTGAATGTATTATGACGGCCTAGAGTACAAAAGGGGGTATTACAGAATAATTTAGTAGTTTTACCATAATGAACCGCAAAAGATAAATAATAGTGCTAGTAGTTTTTAATAATAGGTAGTAAAGTAAAACTATATATCGAGTCGTCTGGTAACCAGTATATATATATATATATATCCCTACCGCATTACTCGTTGACACACCACCAACTCTATACACCAACTGCATCAATAGATGTGTGCCATAACCTTGGCAGATCAAGTCATACCGTGACACAGAGTAGTAGACAACCCAGTGTAGCCAAACTGTAAATAAGTAACAGGAATAATACTGCTTTTATTCCCTCACCCCATGAAGAATTCTTTTGACGAATAAAACAGGCAGGTGTACTGCCTTAGAGTTGCCCCTATTCGCCCGCTTGAGCTTATCTTACTAGATGTACATAGAATAAAACAAAATCTTCCTAGACATGAACAGATGCCATATCTATCCTAAGACAAGGCTAACCTTCGAGTCGCTCTCCTGCCTCCTAAACCTGGTTTGTGCAGCTGGAAACATATTTCTTTTCTCTACCTGGGTCCTCGCCCCCATTTTAAGGTGCCCTGTTTAAAGTTTAGCAGCCATCGATTAGCAGCAGTACTTTGTCCTTATATTGCCTTTACTGGATGTTTTAGCGAGAGATTCTGTGCTATATATCTCCTACTCGGGGAGTATCATCTGTACTGTTTTAGTTTTAGAATTTCAGAAAAGGCACAAATAATAATACACTGAGTAGAACCTGTTCAACTTATTTTGGCCCTATTTGAATCTACAGCACATAAATATAAAACTATATCCTGGTCAGAGATAGAATTTAACGCATTCCAGAGTAAATGTTTATCTGAAATTTTGAGAGAGAACAAGTCTGGAGTAGTATATGATAAACGACTTATCCAGTTAGCTTACAATTTGGACTATCAGTCAGGTGCAATACGAAACAGGACTTATATGAATAACGTTTTCTATCTTTCCTTGAGAGTAAGTCATAGTAGTTGATGACAGGCTACTATACAGCTAAGATTGAGGAAGACCGGAGGTCTTCGATTATCAAAAGAGTGTTCCCAGCACCATGTGAATTAGGGCAAAGTCCGACAGGCGATTATGCTCATTCAGTACAGAGGCAGCAGCAAGCTCAGGCTGAATTTCGGCCAAAGCCAACTCTACCTAGTATCAACCATCTCATCAATAGCAGTCCATCCCCATTACATTCAATAAATGAAAATAACAATTTCAGATGGGGTATGCCTAGGACACCCCACAGCGGCACTCCCTTACAGAGCCCTCCATCATCTGCCAACTTTTCCCCAGTAAACCTGCCATCAATTCGAAATAACCTTAAACCTGATGTAATAGGAGAGAATCAGCAGCAGCAGCAGCCATGGTTACAAATTCAACAACACCTTCCTAATTCACAGCAGCCATCTTCATTAGATACAAAAAAGGGAATGGTCATTGCTACTAGTTTCTTAAACAGGGGCATGGGCGCTTCCTTACCAGATTCAGAGACACATCAAACTTCTGATCGGCTAATACAACAGAGAGAGGGGAGAGGTCATTGCTATAAGGTAGTCGGACAGGAGAGCTATCAACAACAAACGCAACGAGATACACAAGTCAACATTCCGCCAACAAATATTGGAATAACTCGCTATTCACCGCCTACACCACCAGAGATGCGACTTTCACTGGAGCAACAGCAGCAGTTTCAACAACAGCAACAACACATGATTCAATTTGGACAGATGGAAGCTGGGGGTCCTTCCGTGCCAATCCAGTATTCAAGGCCCGCGCCTTCTGGAAACAGTCAAGCCCAATCGGGCGCAATACCTACTTTATCTGGATCTACAGGGATAATCGCCAATAATGGAAACTCGAACCAAATATACGGTTTGGGGATCTACCCTGTTCACCAAGATAGTAATGGTATCCCTCCTGGGGTAATCCGTAATGGGATGATTATGAATGACCCAAACGGCAATGATAGCGGAGATTATTATGATCAGAGATATGCTACCGCTCAACCTTATAGTAGATATTGTGGGGATTACCAAAGTATGTTGGATATTTCATCATCCAGCTATCAACTACAGCCCATAATCACGGCAAGCAAAGATATCAAACGACGCACTAAAACTGGCTGCATTACTTGTAGGAAGAGAAGGATAAAGTGTGATGAGAAACACCCTACCTGTTTAAACTGTGAAAAGTCTAAACGTGTTTGCATTGGGTATGATCCAGTTTTCCGAAATCAAACAGATAAACGAAGGAGGAAAGCGGCATCATGGGGCGGAGAGAGCAGTTACGGATGCCACCAGAAGTTCATATCTCTACAATCTAGTTTACAAACGGCCGCTCCTGTCACGGATAATGTTGGTAATAGGAATTACAACAACTATGAAACCAATATGGCTACTACCACCAATGGTACCAGTAGTGATAATAATGATAGTCCATCCAGTGGCCAGGTATCGTCAACAGTATCATGTAGTAACACTCCTGTAACAGTTACAAGTGGAGCTGCTACACCTCATTCTGGAAGCAGTGTCGACCAGGACAAGAATCGATGCCGTATTAAAATCGCTAGTCTCTTAGATGCAGCTGACGTTATTGAATCTCAAGAACAATCGAATTTTTCGGGGCCCAGATCAGAGAGCGAGGGTAGCGCAAGTAGTGAACTTGTTCCTTCCACGAGTAAGGATTTGGAATCGAGTCCGTGTTTCCCAAACAACCCTCCTACATGGGAAGATATCTGCGACTACTTTGGCGAGAAAGTGGCAGCTCATCTTGATGATATGTTCAATACAGAAAGATTTTCAGAAATTGCTAATAACTGTAATAGAAAAAATTCGATTTCTATTCGCCATGGTAAAGTTGGTGGCAGCGAAGATCTTGCGGTGCTTGAAACAATCCGGCAAATATTTTCGATTCTTCATCCATCAGTCTATGTGGAGAACCTAGCATTAGACGAGAATTCCAAATTGGAAGAGCTTCGTATTACTAGCAACTACAAGCTGATGAGGTGCATTCTTCAGCTTATCAGCTCTGATAGAGATACGGAATTTTTACCAGTTGCAGTCGAAGATTATGAAATCTTCTTAAAAGTTTCTACTTTGCATCAGTTTATATATGGTGGAGTCGTTCAGAGACCACCACTACCAGATGGCAGTCAAAGTCTAACCTCACCAATATCTCCAAAAGACGATGCCGCAACAGGAGGACGGGGGTTAGCAGGTCAAAGCATGCCAAGGATTGACGAGAACATGAATCGTGAAGAAGTATGGAAGCTGCTCCGGTTCCTTCGCGATGGAGGATCACTGTATGAGGAAGACATGGAGACGTTGGCCGTATCGTGTCAATCATCAATGAACAGAAGTCATTTCTCATCGTCGTCGTCGTCATCTATCCGGGCGATCTCAGTGGCGGTGTTATTAGGCCTCCATTACAGTTCGTCCAATTCCAGCACATGCAAGAACGAATCACGGATTCGAATCCGACTACTAGAAATGTCAGGAACCGGCACCATCAGTGCATTTCTCCGGCGACTAATCGACATGACCTTGAGTTTATGAAGAAGAGCTCATGATCGGTTATATAAAAGTAATTTTTTTTTTTCTAATTTTTAATTTTTGCTTTTGGTTTTGTTGCTAAGTTTTCTTTCTTCCTTTCCTTTCACATACACGAGCTTTTACAACTACAACTACTACATTTACATTTACATCTGCATATTCGTTAGAAATACTCTTTTTAACTTATTTAATTTATTTGCTTCTACTTCCCCTGATCTGCCTCCGGCGGCCGGGCTCTGCCCGGACCCGTAGCTCGAGCTTCGCTCGAGATATCGCGAACCGATCAGCACCGATCTGGGCCCACAATCGCAGAGCCTGAACAACGAAGATCCCTGCCCAGCCCAGCCCAGCATCGAACAGCTCACACCTTTGACCAGAAGTCGTGCGCTCGAACTGATGAACCTAGAATATGAACACTACTACCGCCATAGGCCAGAGGCCATAGCACTACGCACGAGCGAAGCGAGCAACGGGTCCGGGCAGCGCCCGGCCGCCGGAGGCAGAGCGCGCGATGTCGGTTGTTACTATTTATATAGATTCTCAGGAACACGGGCCGAAAGCAGGAGGGAGTTGTTGAGGAAGCGCGACGTTTGTGTATTCAATTGCGCATGAAGAGTGTCTCTATGACGAAGGTATCCCGTTTACGGAGAAATGTCACGTATCTCCTTGACCGTGTAGAGAGCGCGCGCGTGTCGCTCAGGAGGTGCCTCTGGCGGCTGGATTCCAGCCAGACAGTGTAGTACGGTAGTAGCAGCGGTAGGGTAAAGCGGTAGAGTAGGTGTAAACTTGCGCCCTGGCGGTTTCTAAAAATGGCATAAAACAGGAGAAAAATAAGTGCAAAGTACCTAACCCAGTGGTATGTAGTATGAAGAATCGATAGTAGAATATTTTGACTTTGGAAACATATGAGCGATAGACAGCCCAGCCGTGAGCGTACTACAGTTAGCTGGCTGATGGGCAGTTGCAGTTGGGAGTTCTCATTTTAGTGATAATGAATACGCTGCCCGCGTGGTTCAGTTTCAAGGGTGCCTGCCTGTTTGTTTGCGTACGACAGATTGGCGGTGGTGGTGCGACTGACCAGCAGCTGGTCGATTCAGAAAAATGTTACCTCAATATAGCTATTTGCAGATATATTCCCATATTGTCAAGTATACGTACATTTCAGTTCTATATGTGGCCTCAACTAGCGATAAAACAATATTTTAAAAATAAATCTTCAGCCAACAAAAACAAATGCCGGAAAATCAAAGGGAAAAAAATTCAAGCCGCCGCCGATAACACCTACTGCTAAAACTGTAAACTCAACTGTTATTTTTTTTTGCACAGCCGTGGTTCATTGTAGCGGTAGCTAGCAGTAATAATAGTAGTAGTACACAGATATTTTTTGATTCTCTTTTGTTACTACTAGATTTCGAAGAAAAAAAAAGTAGTATACTTTCATAGTGAAAGACATAAACCAGAACCTGAATTAAAAGGTCATAAAGGTTAATAAAGGTAGGTAATAGTGGTGATGATTATGTGATACAGTTTGTGATACAGGAACTGGGTGTTGGTTTCATAGTCATTCATTGTTCATGTTTATTCTAACACTTATAGATATTATTCATTCGTTTGTTAAAGGTTGTATTTTTAGAAAGAAATCGCGATATTGGAAACGATAAACGAGAATAGTACCAATCAAAGAAAAAGAATTAGAATAAGAAGTTTAGCTGGACAGTTTTCGTGCTGCTTTAATACGTGCCCAAATAGCTCGAGTCCCTCGACTCTGACGACTGAGTAGTGTCATACGCACCATAGTCTATTCATTCTCATCTTCATACAAGTCATATCTTTAAAAATCTTCACTCATGCCAAATCCTATCCCTCAACCACCACAACCGCCCCACGGTTCCTACTACCCGTTGGATTCTTCAGGTGATTCCCCCTACAATAATCCATTTAATTCCGAAACCCAAAGTTTAGCATCAGACATGTCAGAAG
Source organism: Sugiyamaella pinicola (assembly GCA_030565085.1). Taxonomy (NCBI): domain Eukaryota; kingdom Fungi; phylum Ascomycota; class Dipodascomycetes; order Dipodascales; family Trichomonascaceae; genus Sugiyamaella; species Sugiyamaella pinicola. The sequence continues at coordinate 81,680 of JAJMAW010000013.1, read as the reverse complement.
GTATAATTCACAATCATCACCCGGGTTCCAGTCCAAACTTACCATTGTCATCCAACTCTTCTTCACGAGTTGCTCCTCAACAGGTGATTCGTGATTACGGCGATGAATATGACGATGATGTTGGCGGACACCAACAGCACACGGTCAACAACCCACCGATAGTACCTCCTCATCGTCCCATAGCGACTGCTAATTCTACTGGTAGTAGTAGCTCGTCGTCCCAGGGATACCCAACTGGTGGTGGAAACGGGAATAACGGATATCATCATCCACCAAACAATGTTACTGCTACTCCACTGTCAAGAAACTCATCTGGCTCTTTCATCGCTATGGGATCTTCTGAATTCGACAGGTATCCGAATAGAATTTCATCTGCTGCTCCGTCAATAGCCTCAGCAGCTCCGTTGCTTCGTCAACAACAATACAACGGTTCATCACTCCACCCTCATAGTGCTACCGCCGGAGTTGGTGCTGGTGCGCAATTCACAGCTGGAGGGCTCCGTAATTCTGCAATGTCGGATCGATCTGGCTCGTCGGAAACTTCATCAATGGAACATGACTACTCGGGCAATAATCCATTTGTAGTCAATGCTGATTTCTCACCTTTTGGTGGGTATCCTGCTAGTTCGTTCCCTCTTCACCTTGATGAAAAGGAAGCCGACGACTACCTACATAACCCGGACCCTATTCTCGATGAGAAATATAATAGAAAATGTCAGCCAATGGACCGAAGAGGTTGGGGCTCGGTAATTGCGTTATTATGTTTATTAATTGGTGGTATCTTAGTTTTTATCGTCTTGCCAGTTCTTACATATTCCGGTGTAAAGATTGAGAAGCCAACCGTGTCGACCCAGGTAGTGGAGATCTTATCAAATTATCAATACTCACATCTTCAAGCTCTGCGTACAAATCTCATTGATAAAGATACTCCTCAAGACGCTATGACACGAACAGCCAAAGATGGGAGCCAATGGCAGCTGGTCTTTTCTGACGAATTTAATGTTGAAGGCCGTACATTTTATGATGGAGATGATCAGTTCTGGACAGCTCCTGATTTCTATTATGCTGCCACTCAAGATCTCGAATGGTACAGTCCTGATGCTGTCACCACTGCAAATGGTACTCTCGTTTTAACTCTGGATGCGTTCAAAAACCACGACCTATTCTATCGTTCAGGAATGCTTCAATCATGGAACAAGCTCTGTTTCACTCAGGGAATGCTAGAAGCGTCTGTTCTATTACCAGGTCATGGTACCACACCAGGCCTTTGGCCCGGTGTGTGGACGCTTGGTAATATCGCCAGAGCTGGGTATGCTGCCACTACAGAAGGAGTGTGGCCTTATGGGTATAGTTCCTGTGATGCAGGCATCACTCCTAATCAGTCGTCAACTGATGGTATCTCATATCTCCCTGGTCAGAAGCTGAACGCATGTACTTGTCCAGGTCATGATCATCCGAACCAGGGAACTGGTCGTGGTGCTCCTGAAATAGATGCTATTGAAGGCACAGTTGTAAGCAACCCCGACAACGGTGTTGCTTCCCAGTCCTTACAATTAGCACCTTTTGACATTTGGTATATGCCAAATTATGATTTTATTGAAATCCATAACAAGTCCATTACTGCTATGAATACTTATGCTGGAGGACCTTTCCAGCAAGCTATTTCTGGTACTACAATGCTGAATACTGATTGGTTTGAATTCGGCGGCGCTCGACAGTATCAATCGTACGGATTTGAATACCTTAATGATGATGTTGATGGATACATTCGATGGTTTGTGGGCCATACGCCTACCTATACGTTGTATGCGCCTTCCATTGGACCCAACGGTAACATAGGAGCAAGAGAAATTAGTAAGGAGCCAATGAGTATTGTTATGAATCTCGGCATGTCCAACTCTTGGGTATATATCGACTGGAGTAAACTCGTGTGGCCAAGTAAGATGAGAATCGATTACATCCGATTGTATCAGCCAGCCGGTTCTGTATCGTTAACCTGTGATCCTCCAGACTACCCCACATATGACTACATCCAAGACCATATCAACGCTTATACCAACCCCAATCTGACAACATGGAACATGGCGGGCTACGCCTTCCCACCGAATAAACTCACCGGCGGTTGTTAATCACATACAACTTACGTATGTGTACAATGTTGGTGCTCTTTCCTAGCATTTAGAAACTGTTCATTATCATTCACACCACGTTCACATAAACTGATTTTGTACCTAGCATATATGATAAATATTCATTTTGTACTTCCTCCCTGGTCTGCTTCCAGCGGCTGGTCTCTCAGCTGAGTTAGTTAGTTCTCCGACTTCTGGCCAGGTGATAGTGCGGCTGATGGGCAAATCGAACTTCACCATTACTAAGATTACAATACAATATATTGCTTAACACTGTCCTCATAATATTTTTTTTTAATCAGACAGACATACAATATTAAAATGTACGGAGTTCAGAGATTTTCAGCTCTCGCTAAGAGAGTGCCAGCAGCCAGTATTCTCCGACCAACTAGAGTGAGGAGTAGACTATTGGTTACAGTGCCTTCGTACCGTAGGCCAGCTGCTATTAACCATCCGTCTTCTACTACTACAGTTTCTTCAGTAATTTCCAAGAGATCCATGTATATCCAGACATCGCCTACGCCTAACGACGATGCACTCAAGTTCCTACCGTCACAGAAAGTCCTTGGAGAGGGCTCAGGAACTATTGAATATCTCTCTGGCAGAGAGGCACACTCATCTCCACTTGCGCGCAAGCTATTTGCTATTGACGGAGTTCGTTCGGTCATGTTCGGCACAGATTTTATCACAGTCGAAAAGGATTCAGAGGCCAACTGGATTTATCTCAAGCCTGAGATTTTCTCTTTGCTAACGGAACATCTTTCTGCCGGAGGACCGGTTGTCCTTGAAGGAACTGAAGCGTCCTCGGACACGTCGCCCTCAGAAGAAGACTCAGAGATTGTTAGCATGATTAAGGAACTTATTGACACGCGTATCCGGCCTGCCATCCAGGAAGATGGTGGTGATCTCGAATATCGAGGATTTACTGAAGAAGGCATTGTCCAGCTGAAGCTGAGAGGGGCATGTCGTTCGTGTGACTCATCAGCAGTAACTCTTAAGAACGGTATTGAATCTATGTTAATGCATTACGTAGAAGAGGTAACAGGAGTAGAGCAAGTGCTTGATCCTGAAGAAGAGATTTCATTGCAAGAATTTAACAAGCTGGAAAAGAAGCTTGAATCAGCTAAACAACATAATAACGTAGAAGATCAAATGGCACCCTCGTTATAAACCATAAGTAAAGTAAAATGCATTGTAAATAATAAATAATTCGGCTCCTATATGGCGACGCCCTCCGCGAAGCGGAACAACGGATCTGGGCTGAGCCCATCCACTGGAGGCAGGGGAGGAAGAAGAGAAGAAAATAAAATTTACTTTCTAAGGACTGGACGCTACAGACTCCTATGTGCCAAACTTCATGGCCATTATGCAGAGGACTCTTGTTTAGAACTTTTAATGAACTCGTCGTAAGCCTCAAACGCTTGTTGAATGCGACGATTTAATATGGGTTCATCATCAACCCATTTTAGCAGCTCGCTTTTGTCTTGCTCGAGGAGCATGCCAGTGATTTTGCCAGCAAGTTGACCATCACCGTGGACCAAGGGATGATTTAGCGCATAAGGGTAGATAGCTTCACCGATGACTTGCTTTTCAGCTTCTGGAGTAGCAGCAGAGGCAATTGCCGCGGCCAGAGACGACGTATACTGGTCTCGCTCTCTTAGACCTGATTTAGAGTATCTATTACGAGACGAGTTTGAAGACGTTGTCGACGACGCTGGTGATGTATTTTGGCTATTGGCGTAATTGTTATTCCCGTTGAGCTTGAGTCCGTTGTGATTGCGACTTCCATTAGGCTTTCCCAGGGGAGTTGAGCTACGAGAACGGTTCATGGTATTGGGCGTGCCGGGGGCATTGAGATTGATGGTTCTGTAGCCAGTTCCAGGTGGTCCATAAGATGGAATCCCAACAGGAGGCATAAATGCTTGCCCGTTAGCACCAGTTGGGATGGGATAATTGGCACCAGGGCCATTAGCAGCAGCAGCGGCGGCAGCTGCTAAAGGGTAATAGAATGATGGCAGGGGGTTGAACTGTCGATGAGATAGATTAACATTTCCCTGATGTGGACCTCCTTGGTTTGGCCCAACATTATTATTATTATTATTATTTCCACCATTCGCAGCGGCGGTAGCAGCAGCAACAGCAGCGGCAGCAGCTAACGGCATAAATGGTAATTGATGACCAGACATCTGGGCAGGAATCTGACCAAACTGTCCAGGAAGATATCCAAACTGGCCATGAGGACCAGCTCCTAACTGAGGCAAATACATGAGTTTATTCCTGGTATCTTTTCTCATGGCCAATGCAACATATAACTTGTTTCCTTCCAAAATCTGATCATGCATTCCAGCTATAGCATCCTGTGCTTCCTGGGGTGACGAATAACATACAAATCCAAATCCTCGTGAAACACCAGCATCATCAGTCATAATTTTAGCAGAAGTGATTGTGCCAAATGGAGAAAATGCTTTTTTCAATCCTTCATCATCGAGAGATTTGTTCAGATACTTTACGTAAAGGTTTACGCCTTGATACTGTTTTTGTGACGAAGACGACAGGTCTGAGCGACCAGACGCTGCTACTGCCGCCGCCAGTGCATTTGCAGCGTGTTCACGACGTAGCTCTTCTTCTCGTTCATGCTTTTTTTGGGCTCTATTGACATAGATGTGACGGTTATGGAACAGTGAATCATTCAAGGCTTCCAATGCTCTAACGGCATCATCATGGGATTTGAAGTTGACAAATCCATACCCACGACATAATCCATCATTATTCAACGGTAGAGAAATGGAATCGATTTCTCCATAAGAAGAGAACAAATCATTAAATTCTTGTTCAGTGACTTGAGAATCGATGTTTTTGACGAACAGATTGGTATATGTCTGATTCAGTCTGTTTAAGCGTTCCCACTTGGGAACATGGAATCCTACAAATACTTCTCGATCGTTCATAAGAACGCCATTCATTCTGTCTATGGCCGCCTGAGCAGCATCTTTGTTTTCGAAAGAAATATAAGCGAATCCTTTAGGCATTCCATATTCATCAGTAGCCACCTTACAAGAGATGATCTTACCAAATGTTGAAAACGTTTCAAATAAAGCGGCAGATTCAATTGAAGGGTCTAAATTTTTAATGAAAATGTTTGTATCTGAAGCAGGAGTAGAAGTAGGGGTGGTGGTGGTGGCGGTGGTGGTAGGAGGAGGTGTTGGCGTTGGTGTATCAGCAGCAGCAGCAACTTTACCATTTCCATTTTCAATCCCATTACTACTACCGTCATATCTCTTATTTACATCTCGTTGAAATGGCAACACTGTACATACTTTATTTTTGATGAGAATCTTTGGATTGAGTTCAGCATCGCGAAGAGCATTTTGAGCGTATTCCGGAGATGTGTAATTAACAAATGCATAACCTAGTGAACGTTTTGTATGATTGTCTTTAATGACACGAATGGACTTGATAGTACCATAGACAGAAAAGATTTTGAACAGGTGAGCTTCACTGACAAGCTGGTCAAGATCGCGCACGTAAAGAGTACAATTTTCAGGAGACAATGTTTGTGGAGAAGACTCTGAATTGTCGATATTTTCAGATTGAGATTCACCGTCTTCTTCCAGTTCATTAGTGTTTTTGCCTGACAAGTCTAATCTTTGTATACCATCTTCAACATCTTGCTGGCTATGTGCCTGATTTTGGTTCAAAGCTTCTTTTTCAGTAGTAGTCATTATGGATATGAAATCAAATATATATATATATGTCTGCAGTAGTAGAAAGTAACTTGTATGGAATGCACAATCCAATAAACAAACGATAAATCAGATCAACAATTAACAAATAAACCAAGCAAAACGAACTTTTTTTCTCCCTGACAAGCTTCTGAACAAGCTAACAACTGATCAAGCCACACAACAAGAAGGGCACACTACTTTTTTCTAACAAATGCCAAATATGCCACAATTTGTATGATAATTTAAATCCCCGAAATAGAAAGAAAGAAAGAAAAATATAGACGGAGTGATGTGAGCAAGGTAAGATTAGAATTTATGCTGAAAGGAAAAGGGGGTAACGGATGGTGGTGTAGGTTGGTAGGTGGTGGTAGTAAGAAAGTAGGTAGGTAGTAAGTGTGTAATTAAGTAGTTGGTTGGCAAGGAGTAGAGTAGTAGGCGTAGTAGCGTAAGTAGCCGTAACGTTAGGCTGCCTTTGAGGGTAGAGCGGCCTGACAGGCTGGTAGCCAGAGGAGTGTTTCAGGGAGGGAAGCGCCAGGGCACCAGGGGGCTGTTGCTACGTAGGCGTAGGCGTAGGAGGACTGGGAGGACGCTGGGAGAGCTGGAGCCGTGCTTTGTGGTGTTGGAGCTAGGCAGCCAGCTGGGCGTAGGCTGGGTGAGCGTGCCCTACTGCTGGCTTGAATGTACCTTAACGTTTAAGCTGGCAGGCTGGGCTTACTGGCACGAGTAGGCTGGGACCACGAGCCGCCAGCAGTGGCCAGCCAAGCCAAAGACAAAGTAACGGTGCAACGCTACGCGCTAATAACAAACTCCCAATTTCAGTTTTATGGGAGGACGCGAGGCAATTTAATTTACTACGTACGGCACGGCACGGCAGAGACAACGTAGAGTGAGCGAGAAGAGAAAGAAGAAGTGATTCAGGGGTTCATCTTATCTTTTACACCCACCCCCTGAATGGCGATCAGACCTACGACCTATTTATAGCAGGTAGAGGAGTAGTAGTATACAACTTGATAAGATAAGATAAGATAAGATAAGAGCAAAGGACAGCACCTAGGAACGATAGATTAACCCAATTGAATACGACAGCCGAACTCTCTTTCTCAAACACGATTTAACTTTCTTCTGTTACACTTTCTACATATAAATATAATCATACGAGTTCCGAACTTTGAAACGCCGACACAGCCGCTACCCTTCTGCCCAGCGCTGTCGTACCTGGTTGACGGTCAGACTTTTCATCATGACCACCAGAATTGCAAAGCAAAGTTACGGGTCTAGAGCCCAGCCGTCGTCGAGACCCTTACCAGACCCTTGCCCATATCAACTAACGTATGGCAATAACTGTACCATTTTGCTTATCGGCTGATTGATTAGATAGATAGATGATCTGTTTCGTCTTCACTGATTGACTAGCTACTGACTACTGGTTGACGAATATGTTGAGACGAGGATTTACGACTCTACGAGCCCTTAATTCTACGAAAAGGACTTATGTGATTCCCGAACAAGACGAGTTGGTAAAGAAATTAACTCCCTTACAAGATGCAGGGTGGAAGCTGTCCGAGGACGGAAAGCACATTTCCAAGCGATATCAATTCAAAGGGTTCAGAGGCGCATGGGTAAGTATACTACCAATTGATTGATTCACCCCCAAACAGCCACCAAGTAGTAACTCTCCTCTCTCACCAGACATTCCTAACTGAAGTGGCTCTACACTCGCATCTCAAGGGCCATCACCCCAAGATCGTGAACATGTACACAACAGTGGACCTCACACTTCACACTGACGACGTTGATGCCCTGACGAAAACCGACCTTCTAATGGCTTCTCGTTTCGACACCTTCTTCCATCCGCCCAAGAAGTAGATCAATGTCCTTTCCCTTCTCTCTCCTGGCATTGCCTCCGGCGGCTGGGCTCCGCCCAGACCCGTAGCTCCGCTTCGCGGAGGGCTTGGACCACACCTCAGCATTGCCTAGGGCCCCAGTCCAAACTCCGCGAAGCGGAGCTTCGCGGAGTTTCTACGGGTCTGGGCAGAGCCCAGCCGCCGGAGGCAGACCCTGGCCAAGCGGGGGTCCCTGCGGGGGTAGCAACCCGTACCCATATCTGCCGGGAAAACAACAGCTAACGGACTATCTCATGGTGGTACAGACCTCCTGAATTCACTCGTGGCTGATATTTCTATAATGGCCGCTTCTGCTATATTTTTTCTCGACAGCAAGGGCCAGCCTCTGCTATGGAGGAATTATAGGGGCGATATTCCCATGTCGACGGTCGACAACTTCCCTGGTCTGTTGATTCAGGCCGAAGACCCGGCTTATTGGGCTAACGGCCAGTCGTCAGCAGCGTCAACTGCGCTGTCTGGCTCGTCTACTGGTTTGAGCGGTGGCTCGGGCCCGGGGTCCTCACTGCGCATCCAGGGCCCTTGCATCACTTATGAAGGCATCAATTACCTGTATATTTCTGTTAATAACATCTACGTCCTGGCTCTGAGTAAGAAGAACTCTGATGCAGGGCTCATTTTACTGTTTCTACATCATATCGTGTCAGTTTTAAAGGAGTACTTTAAAGAAGTGGAGGAAGAGTCGATCCGCGACAACTTTGTGGTGATTTATGAATTGCTGGACGAAATGATGGACTTTGGCCATCCCCAGTTGACTGACGCAAAGATCCTTCAGGAATACATCACTCAGGAGAGCCACCAGTTACAAAACCCAAGTGCTCCTGATATCATCACAAATGCTGTTTCATGGCGACCGGAGAATATTTTCTACAAAAAGAACGAACTGTTTCTGGACGTGAATGAATCTTTGAACGTGTTGTTAAATGCCGATGGCACAATCATTAGAAGTGAGATTGTCGGCAAAATCAACGTTAATGCATATTTATCAGGCATGCCGATACTGAAATTGGGCCTTAATGACGGAATTAGAAAAGAGTCTAGAAGCCGTAATGACAGTGTTACTGAGGATCCAAATAATAATGCTGCGAACTTGGCGGCGACTAGACGAGCCCGCAACAAGTATGTGAATATGGATGACGTTCAATTCCATCAGTGTGTTGAACTAGAGCAGTTCGAAAAAGACCGCACAATCTCATTTGTGCCTCCTGATGGCAAATTTGAACTGATGAGCTATCGGGTCAAGGATTTCAAAGCGAAGCCGCTGTTCTTGGTGGATTCGAAAATTGATATTCGATCCAGAAGTAGGGTCCTGGTCTCTGTCAAGCTGAAGTCACAGTATCGAAAGAGATCCGTCGCGAGCAATGTAGAGGTCATCATTCCCGTACCTCAGGACGCTGACTCCCCTCGCTTCAAGACAAATACTGGCACCGTGGTGTATGCGCCAGAACTCAATGGCATAGTATGGAAAATCAAAAACTTTGCTGGAGGTAGAGAAGTCACCATGAATGCAGAGCTTCAACTATCTTCAGTCCTAGATGAAGAAGATGGCGGCAGCGGTGTTGCAAAGGGCACATCAACCACATTCAAAACTAATCAGCCTGTTCAAGTAAAGTTTGACATTCCATACCTTGCAGTATCCGGTTTACAGGTTCGTTACTTGAAAGTGACAGAGCCGAATCTAAAATATCCCAGCTTACCATGGGTCAGGTATCTAACGCAGAGTGGAGATGAATATTCCATTAGATTACCATTAAAACAGCGATAGATTATAGCTAAGAATTGATGCATTATCCTTCCTCCTGTCCTGCCTCCGGCGGCTGGGCTCCGCCCAGACCCGTTTGCTCCGCTTCGCGGAGTGCTTGGACCGTATCAGCGTGCCGCGAGAAGCGATTCATTCATTAATGTATGTATAAGTAGAATGGGAGAAATGCAGACGTTAGTCAGTCTCTGGGACTGATCTAGGAGAGGTAAGCCTTACGAACAGCTTCTATCAAGTCAAGCCGATGAGAGGCAAGCCTTTGTTGTTCAAGGACCTTGCTTTCGTACGAAGACCAGATTAGGCGCTCAGACAAGGCAAGTACTTCACGAGCTTTCTCTTTGACTGCGAGATTGAATCCATCAGTCGCTGAAAGCCAGCCTTTTTGAAGGTAACGAAAACCTACCACGGTTCCAAGCGCAATGATGGATCCCATGGCGTACAGAGAATAGCCGTAAAAGTACACTCCAAGAACCGGAATTACTGTCAGAGGAAGCTGAATAGCAAAGATTGTTGTCGTCAGAAGTTTGAGTCCCTTGTCGTGTAGGGTCACAACGTCATTAGCTACCAGTTGATTTTGGGCATCAAAAATTTCGGTATGGGGTGAGACTGATGGAACGGTTCCATATATTTCAACTGCTTGTTGGTCAATTCTACCAAGGCAGTACTCAAGTCTATCCCGAGAAAGAGGCAGAAACTGACGATAGATGACTGATTGAGTGGTGTCGTAAATGTCATCAACTTTGTAGTATAACTTCCACCATGCTAAAGTGGAGTTCTGTAAATTATCGAGCGATTCAGATAGAGTTGTTTGCAACTCGCGATGTGCTCCTTCGGCCCATTTCTCTCTCATTTGAACTGTTTCAATAGTACCTTTTTGAGCTTGTTCGTCAGCATGTGATTTTAAGCTTGGCTCCACAATCTTTTGGCATGTCAATAGAATGGACTTTATTAGATTACGGTTCAATGTTGGAATATCAGAGAATACAATATCCTCTACTGTAGCTATTCGACTTTGCTTCCACTTGGTTAAAAAGTACGAGGAATTCGAAGGCGACTCAATAAGCTTATCGACCGCTTGAAGAGCTGACTGAGAGGATATGTAGACGGTGGATGGTAGATCAGATGCTGCCGGCGGACTGGAGGTAGTATGTTGTTCAGATTCCAATAAATCAACTGCCTCTTCTTTCAGATCAACTACAAGTACAGTTGGGTATTCAGAGCTTGGCAGAGACGACGCTAGTACACTCTTTAAATTATTCGTAACAAACAGATGTAGATGGCAGTCTTTTAAATGTCCCATCGAATCAGATAATGAATTTGCTTCTAGAATTTGTGTATTTTCGCGTGAAGCAGCATTGCTGCTGCTGTTCGTGCTACCAGTACGAAATGGGATGGGATATTCAATTAATGAATTATTATTCCCAACATATTCGAAAACAGGTGCCCATTTGATAAGAATATCTTTACTAAGTAGCCGATTCTCAAACGCTACAAACCACTCTTGGTTTGACGCCAATGGATCAGCTAATAAAGATTCTGCTAATGCTTTAATATCATCACGAGAACAACTGAAGGGGATGATTCCTATTTTTGGACTTGGAGTTGATGAAAGTACGAGGTCTATACGGGAATATAAATGGGAGCGATTTGGAAATGCAGTTTTAAGATCTTTTAATGATTTATGACATGGAGTAGCATTAGTGGAATACTTTTGGCACTTGAAGCTCGACTGATTGTAAAATGTACAATTGACCCGGAAGAATAGTCTGGTCGATGAGGCAGAATATCTATTCATCTTCTATCTGATAAAAATAATAGATTGTCAATATTTGGTTAATGGTTTTAGTTGGCTCATGGAAATATTTGGCGATTGCCGGGTAATTTCTTACCCCATGTAGATCTTTCTGCAGGGAGTGAGCTCATAACATCGGTCCTGGGACATAAAATGACATAAAATGCTATTCAAACATAAAACATGGAAAACTCACTTGGAATTGATTGGCAAGCAGATTTTAATGAAATAGAAAAGATCGCATAAACTCGTCTTTTATTATCTATCTAAAATAATAACTCCCCTTTTTGAACGTTGTCATTAAAAAACTTGCAAGCTTCATCCCGGTAGTTATCACATTCGAGCGATGTTGTAAGCCTACCGATAATAAAGTTTTCATTTGCTTCGCAATATTCCGGCCATCTAATGCCATCAACGCCAACATTAGGGTCCTTATGGTTTGCAAATGCTATCCATCTTTGTCTATATACCTTGGCACTTGGGAAGAGTGTACCGTCAATGTAGAATAAAATCACATTATCTGCAAAATGAAAACTGCCAACCCCTGGCAATCCATGAAATGCTCTACCTAAGTAGGAATATCTTTTTACTCCATGAGTATTTTGTAACAAATACCTTCGAGGAAATTGAAATGGTATATCCCCAAGAAGTGATGCTATTCTTTTATATTCAGGATACATTTCGTTAAGTACTCCCGTTCTATAAGGCGATCCCATACATGGATCATTTGGATACAACTGGGCTGCAGTTTTCAACTGCTCGCAAGTGGAATTAGGTAGCAGATATTTTATATATCCAATTGCATCTCTATCACTGGTCAAATTGAACAGTGGTAGAGCAAAAAGCGTCCCTTCATCTTCCTGATCGCCAATAATATATGGAATTTTAGTTATTCCCCCCTTACAGACAACACCATATGACTGGGTGCTTATGGTCTTACCATCCGGTCTAGGGATAAATGTCAAACCTACCGAATGAAATCCGAAGAATCCTGGTTCTTGGTTTTGTGCACTGTTAATCGTATGTGGATTCGCATTTCTTAAGCACGCCAATTTATCGGGAGCATCCAAACAACCTACTCTACTAGCAATGTCATCAAACATATATTGAGGATATTCCGAATCTAGTCGAGCACATGGTAATATAGATCCACTCATCATAATGGCTCCATGAAATAGGGGTTTCCCTTTATAATTATTGTCCCCATCGAACATTATCATTTGATGAGCCACACTGATAGCTCCTGCTGAATCACCAAAAATTGTCAAGTCGTCTGGATTGCCACCAAACGATTCGATATTATCTGCTACCCATTTCATAGCTAATCTTTGATCTAGTAATCCAGCATTACCCGATCCTTCTTCTACTATTTGTGAGCCTCCCAGAAACCCATATGCACCAACTCGATAGTTTGCTATAACAACAATAACTGGTTGATTCATCTTTATGCTCTCTCGGACGATTAGACTCGGGTCATAGAGATTCACGCTACCGAACGAAAATCCCCCGGCATAAATCCAAAACATAACGGGAAGCCTGTCTGAACACTGAATACCGCCAGGGCGCCATATTGAAAGTGTCAGACAATCTTCACTGAAAAACTTCAAATCGGGTCCTAAAATATTAGTGTTTTCAATAAAGGTGATTATCCTTGATGGTAGGTCGGTGAAGCCTAAAGATATTGGAGAGTGAGCATAACATTGAGGACCAAATGTATTAGCTGAGAAACCATTCAAACTTTGATTGTATGGCAGCGGGGGTCTAAACCGTAAATCACCAATTGGTGGAACTGCAAAAGGAATACCTTTGAAGGCTTCTAAACACCCTTGATTAATTCCAGATATTTCAGAGCCGTCCTTCAATCTGACACAAGGAGTACAGAAAAAGGCTTCTATGAAACTAGCTAGCGTTAGAAAAAGTGCTAATTGAAGATTCATATTACGGGCATTCTTGAATAGAGTTATTTAGTGAATGTGCTCAAAGTTAGGTAGATTTAAGCTAACTTTGGATCATATATAATTGCGCAAGAGCCCTGTGGTGGAAATGAAACTGTCCAAAGAGGATATAATAGATGTAACATTAATTTTAAGCTCGGAATATTGCCAAAATTGGAAATTCTAAGGACTTTTTAAGAACAATAAGATAAGGTATACTTTATAACCAATTCGGAACTAATTGTCATGAATGCACATATATACAATATAGATGGTGTATAAGCAGAGTTATCACTGAATCACAAAATCCGTCAATCGCTACCGACAATCAAGGAGCCAGCAATGAGTTCATCTGCAACATCGAAAAGATCCTATCTGATTACAGCTCTACCAGCTTCAAGCAGGTTCGATACCCTGCAACAACTCTCGTCGCGTATGTATCTATCTTACGGCTAAACTCACACTTCTCTACTGTTTCTATCAATTAGTTCGCTTTATTATTAGAAATCCAGGCTTAGGTTCCGCATCACAATGGCCTGACTGATTTTATTTTTCCCGACTAACTGGATGATTTACCCACTACCCCTGAATATCCCGAGATAACCTAAACCACAATTGTGGAACTATATAAACAAGGCTCGGCCCACAATCTCGGAGCGAGAAGATTTCATCAATCAACCTCACCCATAAATTATGAAACAAGCTGCTGTGGATGCATTGAAAAGACTGCGATCTTTCAAAGTCACATCATCGATTTGGGATGAATTACCGTACACTCGAAGAGCCAGTGTTTTGGTCACGTTATTTCGGAATAGTGGTGGTGATCTAGGATCCATTCTGACAATAAGATCAAATGGATTGTCGAGTTTTTCAGGTCAAGCAGCTCTACCAGGAGGGAAAGCAGATGATGCGAAAGAAACTGCTTATCAGATTGCTAGGAGAGAGACCGAGGAGGAGATTGGCCTGACAGCTGATGATAATATTCTACGGTCTCAGGGGTATGTTATGGACTACTTGACTACTCTTCCAGCTTACATGTCGAGGAATCTACTTGCCGTCCGACCAACCATTGCATACCTAAGACATAACAGTGCACCAGGAATTGACAATTTGTCACCTTCGGTGAGTCCAGTAGTGGACGATATATTCCCGGATGATTTATATTCTAAATTCAACCATAAGGTAGATCTTCCCGGTATTATCAATATCCAAGGGTTTTCGGCCCAAACAGAGGTACAAGAGGTGTTTTCAGTACCACTGCATAAATTTCTATCTAATAATCCCAGTCAATATACTGGTAAGCATGTTGATTGGGGTGGGTTAACGTGGAATCAACATTGGTTCAAGGTCATTCGTCGTCAAAAGACTATTGGGGAAATTGGCTGGTTATCTGTATGGGGTCTGACAGCTAACATTCTAGTAGATTCTGCTATTTTGGCGTTCGATCAAGAGCCAGCTATGCCCCACAGGCAGAAAGGGCAAGTCGGGGATGAGGAGATTCTAAGAGCATTGCATGAAAAGGGGAAATTACCGGAAAGTATTAGCAAGAAAAATGATTTGAGTATACAGTTCAAAAAGGTATTTGGTAGTGATTCTCCACTTCTCACAATGAGAAGTGTATAAATAAATGTATATAAATGCTAATCTATTTATCTATAATGCAAACGACAAAACAAAAAAATGCTATAAAATCTATCACCACAAGAAGGGCTTATACAGTTTGTTCGTCCTCTTCATCATCTTGACCCCATTCCTTCAAATTGGTAGCAACAAAGTTTTCTATAACGACAATGGCTGCCATCGCCCACCATGCTAAAGCAATCATGTTAAATTTCACACCTAGAGAGTAAAGATTACCTAGTACAAAGGGTCCTACGCAACGAGCAATACTAGTAACTGAGTGAGTGACCCCATGGACAGTACCTAGAACCTTACGAGAAGGAGCTGCATTGGTAATCAGAACAGTCATTGGAGGAACGGCAAATGTACGACCAAGAATAACAAGTGCTGCTAATGGAACGGTACATAAGAGACTGAGTACCTCTGGGGTAGCAGGTACGAATGAGAGATATGGGATAAGGAAATAACAAGGCGGAAAGACTATCAAAGCAAGCTTATGAAGTCTAGCATTGCCAAGATAGTTTGCTAATCGAGGGTAGACCAATAGTTGAAGAGCCACGCCGACACCACCAAGGATAGAAATGATCATACCAATTTCAGGTGTTTTCAAACCCAGGCCACCATTGAAGAGGACTGGATTGGTGTGATGCTTATCATCGTCCATTCTTGGAGTCGATAAGAAAAGGGGTAAAAGTTGCATAAATGAAGGACAATGAAGCATCAGAATGATATAAGCAACAAGAGTTACTTTGACTGGTTTAGTGAGAATGGCTTTAAGGCTCCTATCTACAGGCTCTTCTTCTTCAGCGGGAGGTTGAAGACGAACTGCTACTTCTTCCTCGATTTCGTTATTAGCTTCAGAATTGAACTTGTTAGTAGATTGATTACTGATGGAGGCACTACTTGGGGCATCCACTTCTTCCTCTTCAAGATCGGACAGAACGAGTTCTTCATCATCAGATTCATGGACCGATTGATCAGCCACAGCCTCATAGTCATGGCCGGCAACGTCATTACGATGTCGTCTATTTCTGAACCAAGCTTTAAGACGTAGGCCCAGCTTTAACCCTCTATCGTTTGATTTAGGCATCATAGCGCTTGAACTATCTAACGTCTCTTCAATAAACAGAAAGGTGCATATGAGTCCAGCAATAATAAACGGAATTGGGAAAAGATTAGGTAAGACATAGGGATATTTCTTTAAAAAGTCTGAGTTGCCAAATAACCAGGGGTAGTTGTTTGCTGGGTCGGCAAGAAGACCGCCAATCATAGGACCCACGACAGTGCCAACGTTCATAGTAATAGGTAAAATAGCAAACGCTCTTGTCTGATACTGTTTTTTGTTGCCTACAAATTCAGCCACCATAGTTCTCATAACACCAATGTTACCATTGAGAAGGCCGGACATGCAACGGCCAGCCATTGCCCAGGCGATGTTTGTAGATGTACCAAAAACAGTGATCGAGATGGCCGTGCCAATAAGACCTAATAGGAGAGCAGGCTTACGACCATATCTGTCGGCAAATCTACCCCACCATACAGCGGTTAGAGCTTGACCTAATGAGAACGAGGTCGTAACTAATGTTACAAGTGCAGAAATCTTCGAAGGGTCCGAGTAGCCAAAATCCCTTATCATGTAATAAATATAGGGTGATATGGAAGCATAAGCCAATGGCTCAGTGAAACGACATATGATAAGATAGCATATCTGATCTCTGCGGGGAAGATTCCAGTACGATGGTTCCTCGTCGTCTTCTTCTTCTTTGGTTTTCAGATTCTGGCGAGACGATTTTCTTTTCCAACGAGTTGGTGTCGTAGGAGTAGTGGGATTGGACGTTGGGCCTAATAACGGAGATGCTGGAGGAGTAGACGTATTTGAAAGAGAGGCGACGCCAGCGGGGGCAGATGGATCGGATCCATCAGATATAGGAGATGGGCTTATCAGACTGACTTGTTCTAGTCTTTTCAAATCTGAATTTGTGTTGACCATTCTTTTCAGGAAACGGCAATATCGAGCAAGTCGTGAAGAGACTGAAAAAATGACCTATTCCTGTAAAACTGTACACACAGGCCAAGTCTATTCTTCTGCTATCGCTATCTTGCAAAAGTCCAAAGCAAAAAATGAATTTATCTGATATTACAGAAAAAGAAATAAACTTTCGGCTGCTTTATCCGAGAAATGATTTCGCCCTTCAATATAAGAGAAAACACTGGATCAGACAGAAATAACTACTCTCACTTTCTTACAGAATAGAAGTAAAAACACTAAAAGAACTAAATTGTTGAGGATGTTCATATAATTTTTTTTCCAATGACGACAAACTATATAATATCTATCAATGTTCTCAATGGGAAATCAGGCTGGCTATCGATCTTGCCGATCATCGGAGTCCGCTCTCGCTCGCGCCGTTAGATAGAGGAGTTTCCACAGTGGCTAATATACGTACATGCGTGCATCAGCAGGGCAAAGCCAAGATTTGGCTGATATTCGCAATCCACGCGTGAAGCACGGCAGTCGCAGTACGGCTGTACTCAACAGCCCCCACGAAAGAAAGACAGCAGTACCAAACATCAAGATGTGTTCAATGGAAATATTAGAAATCGGACTTTCACTTTACTCCGACCGCAACCGCCCATCCACCACCACTCACCGTTTGACTCTCCGTGCCTTATCGGCTATCAGCTGCAGGTCTCATGCAGGGCAGTCCCTGAAGCCTCTGGCGGCTGGGCTCTGCCCAGACCCGTAGCTCCGCTTCGCGGAGTGTACGTGGGTTCCTAGTGATGCTACGTGCTCCTGGCCCTCCGCGAAGCGGAACAACAAGTCTGGGCGGAGCCCAGCCGCGGGGGCAGGTCAGGGGAATAAATAGAATGCAATTTCATTAAAATGTATATGCAAAAAAATCGTGAATAAATAGGATTAAATATGGTGGCCATAGTATGCGTAGATGCCTCTTAGTTCGCAAGCATCGTTGGTGGAGGTGCCGGCGACGTTGATGACGGACATGTTTATTTTACGTGATGCGTGTTTCCAGGCCGAGAGTTGGTCGATGCGGAGGAACTGGTTTGCAGGGGCTGGTGCGGTGCTGCGATGGTGCTGGTATTGGCCGTAGCGGCCTTGGTGGGTAGTGGAAATGGGGCCGTTGATGCCTAGAGGTGGTGAGACTGAGCGCTGTCGAAGCCGTTCTTGCGCGAAGTTCGCAAATGAAAACCCGGTCCGAGTGGGCGAAACGGGTGAGAGCGGGGTCTCTGGGTAACTGGAACTTGCAGCAGAGGTAATCAGAGCTTGAGAACGAAACTCCTGCTCAGCCTGGATCTTACGGTAAATCCAGCCTCTACGGGCTCGTCCGATTTCCATATCAAAGCCAGGAATGTTGATTCCTTTCAGTTTGACCAACATGTCGGCCGAGAACTCGAAAATATCAATGTTCGGGTTGGCGTTGAATAGAGCAGTGCTTCCTTGAACAGACCATAAGCTGAGATACGGATTGCCAGTGAGGTCAACCACTTTCAGTTCTGGTAGGAGGGTGAGGAAATTAATGAGCTTGTCGATAGGAATATCCGCATGGCCAAGAGAGAGCGACTCTAGTGAAGTGAGTTGAGACAATGATTTGAGATGCGTTTCTTTCACCGGCAGACCAGACAGGTTGAGGTATTTGATCTTATTGGCAGTGGATTTCGGAAGGTAATGAATAATTGTATCGAAATCTTTGGCAGACAGGGGAGACGGTTTGGTGACGTCAAACATGAGGTTCAGCCATTCTAGCTTGCGAGTTGCTGGATGCAGAAGGAGGAATTTCAGAAGTCCATGTGAAGTCAACTTGACACATTTAGCAAGAGAAAGATGCGTCAGAGCAGCTGTAGATGGTAGAGACAGAAGGGCATCAGGCGTCACCTGGGTATGAGTGAGGTCGATTCTAGTGAGGTTACACAGTTTAGGGAAAATACGTCCAAACGTCTCAGATGAAACGGTTGAACATCCATGGAATGAGATTTTCGTCAGGTTATGGATTGGATGCGAGTCGAAGGATAAAATGGAATGTTCCAATGCATGAATAAACCCGGGCTTGCTTGTCGAACCGGTGAAATCAATAGAGTCTAAAAGAGGAGTGTTTTCCAATAAGTGATTGATAACCCTCGAATCAAGATCCATGTCAACTGACTCGGCTACGGAAAATTCATGCAAATTAGGACACATTTCTAAAGCGTTTAGAATGGTCGAAGCAGTCACCATTTGGATTTCCATCATCATTTTCCCGGTTCTACCCAAGCCGACACTGGTAAAAGTGCTGAAATCAAGCGCTCGTACCAGGATGCCGTATCCGGACCTTTCAATCGACCTACGGAACTTATCAAACGTATGAGGCTTGGGGAATGAAACACGGCGATATAGGACAGGAATACCTACATCGTAGATTGAGAAGCATGTTGGCAATATTCTAGCAAGAGCTGATGGGGCTACATCTGGTGGTGATTGTAGCATGACTTCTTGTAAAATCAGTGATAAAACTTCTGGAGGCAGCGTATGAAGATTTGGAGGAGGCAATTTGTAACTAGTATGATGATGATGAGAAGGATGATACAAGTCCTGATAATCGACATCATTATTATCGTCACCAGCAACGCTGCTACTAGCTACACTACTAGCTAAATCCAGCCCATCTTCATCATTGTCTGTTTCATAGATGGCACAAGATTGATACTGATACTGATGCTGATGGTAATTGTGGTGATCAAGATTGAAATGGCCGTCAAAGTCTACTAGATTGTTATTATGATTACTACTTTCAATGGCAGCGTTTTCTTCAGCCAAACTCGACAAAAACGACTTATTAGTGCCAAATAAATAACTATTGCGATGACTTCTCAACGGTGAGCCCGGCTCACTATGAAGAGTCGATGCACAACCACTAACCGCGAGTGCTTCAGATGCAGTAATCGCACTGTCGGCAGCAATCAGCGCCGACTCGGGATCCAAGTCTACAAGCATGTTGCCATTTTCATCCACCAGGGACGAGCTTCGTTGTTTATAAGCAGCGCCAGGTCCATTTGAATTAAAAGCATCAACTAAGGCATGGCGAACAAAGTCGGCATTCTCAGTATTGTATGTTCCCGAAGAGTGATGATAATTGTTGTTGCCACCATGGCTAGCAGAACCGGTACTGCTGGTACTCATAATATCGATGCCAGCAGCACCTAATCCGGTTAATGAAGGAGATGGAGAAGAAGAACGATGATATCGAGACTTTGTTTGGACTGAGTTATCAACAGAAGGCATTTAATGGTGATAAATCTGGGATGGAAGATGAAGTTGAAGTTGAAGTTGAAGTTGACGTTGACAATGTTGAGAGTCGGTGTTCGTAGTGGCAAGTTGGTAATGCTACTGTTACTGATATAGTTCTATCTACCTTTTGATTCTAAATATCAATGTCAATGTTAACAAGAAAACAAACAAAATCAAAAATAAAAAGTTTAAGATTAATATATCTCTGTTGTTATTAAGTTTGTTTATTTATGAAAAAAAAAAAAAAAAATTTAAAAATTCACACTTTTGCAGCAAACCATGATGAATTTATACATGGTAGGACGCTTTTTTCAGTTACCATTCTCAGCCAGTTTAGCCGTTTAGCCGTACTCACCTCCACTCAAATACTTGCATAATCGTCTCATCAGCCATCGCTCATCACTCACTCACGCGGCTATCTTCTCCTCCCAACGGCACGTTCTCTGCCGCTGCCGCCACGGTTTCCCTGCTCCGTCTCTGGTCTGCCTCCGGCAGCTGGGCTCGAGAGCTGGGATACTGACAGTCTCTTAATTGCCTCTGGCTGCTGGGCTCTGCCAGCCTGGCTGGCCTGTGGGTCGCTTGGCCCGTGCTGGGTACCGCACCGGCCTGTCTATGCCATCTACACCACTGCTCTTACCCTCCCGTGCCTACTACCATCACGAGTCGTGGTCATGCTCTTCTCCATAAACCCATTTCAGCAGTCTCGTCAATGCCCTTTCGCAACTCCTCCCATCAGCAGTCTCATGCCCAGCGGTTCTCCTGTCATATTTGGCGCTCACTGTAATGCTGGCTGGGCTGGCTGGCTCGGCGCTTAAAACGCTGGAGGGTGCTCTGCCTCCGGCGGCTGGGCTCTGCCCAGACCCGTTGTGCTCGCTTCGCGAGCGAGCGAGAGCCTTCGGCTGGCATGACATGGTCCAGCCCTCGAGCGCAGCTCGAGCAACGGGTCTAGGCAAGGCCCAGCCGCCAGAGGCAAGTCTCCTTCCAGCGGGTTGTGAGCGCGAACCAGGCTAGGCGGTCCGTCGGCATGGCTGATGTTGGGCTCAGCTGGCACCGAACCTGGTAGTGATAGTGATAAATACACACAGGCCTGACAACCTAACTCTAGTTACCCTACTTGTAACGGACAGACAGCCCAGCCAGCTCAGCCCAGCCAGCTGTAGCTGTGGCTGGAGACAATAACAGATCATCAGATACAGATACATGTACGTCTACCCCTGGATTTTTCGCCCCTAACACTCTGCTCTGCCAAGTCTGCCTCTGGCGGCTGGGCCCTGCCCAGACCCGTAGTGCTCGCTTCGCGAGCGAACGAAGGCCTCTGGCTGCCTGGCATCGAATCCTCGCCCTCGAGCGCGGCTCGAGCTACGGGTCTGGGCAGAGCCCAGCCGCCGGAGGCTTGCCAGGGGTGAAGTACGACCCTTGCCCAGGTGATGATTAGCAGGTGCAGTGCAGACAGACAGGCAATATATTTTATAATAATAATTAAATTTAATTTTGGTGGTGTACCGTTGGATATCAGTCGATTTAATCTATTTAGACACGCCGAAGACGCAAGTGCAAGTGCAATGGGTATGTTTTGTTGTTTTGTTGTTGAGGTGATTGTGGAGGTTGTGCGAATGATGGTGGTGGGTCCGAGCCCGTGTCTCCCGCGATTGGTATTGCTGACCTTCCTGCCTTTTGATCTCTCCGTGACTAACCAATATCGCTGCTTCTGCGACTATTGATGATCCAGGTATCTCACTTTGGTTAATACCGAAAAAAGGAACTCCTATATACGATGCGCTCAAGTCGACTATTGATAGTCTGAAGACGCTGTTTGACGACGGGCATATATTTGTGCCGCATGTCACAATGACATCTGACATTCACTGTCATAACCAAAGCCAGGTTGACAGTATTCTAGACACAGCTTTGGCAGCATCCAAGGCGGTCTCACAGATGCCAGTAGTTGTTGACGGGCTAACGTATGGCAGCCAATTCTTCAAAAAGGTGTATTTTTCAGTCGTTCCTTCTGCCGAATTAGTCTCACTTGCACGGATATGTCGTGAAGAGTTTGTTACTGCTCCAGAAATTGTGTCATCAGAAAAAAATTACTCTGCGTTATCACAGACAGAACGAGATAACCTATCGAACCAAGCTGCTCAGATCGCTCATGACTGGGCACGAGATGAGTTTAAACCACATGTGAGTCTAGTGTACTCCAACATGTACCCTATAGACGAAGCACTTCAGGGTACCATAGACACACGGCTCAACGACGTATTTGGTGAGAATTATGCTTCACGGGGCATTGGATGGACAGGAGGCCGACTTGCGCTGGTTCGCTGTGAGGGCAATGTTGAAGACTGGGAGGTACTTGGATATCGAGATATTTGAATTACAAGAGGGTGGAGAGGGAATCTGCCTCCGGCGGCTGGGCTCCGCCCAGACCCGTTGCTCCGCTTCGCGGAGGGCTGGGACCGTTTACCCGTCTACGAGGTGAGCAGCATTGACGAAACAAAACAAAAATATATATAATAATTATATGCACAAGAGAGAAAAAAACAGCACGACACGACTAGGCGGTCCACAGACGGGCAGTACCATCGGCGCCCGCGCTGAGAAGCCATGCTTCCTTGGGGTGCCATACAACGTTGAGAATTCCAAGACTGTTTTTCACTTCGTGTCCCTTGAGGACCTTTAGTGGGACAAGCAGAGGGTTCTTCATCATGTCATCATACACCGAGCCGTGGAATACGTTGATATTGCCGTCGTCTGACGCAGAACAGAACAGAGGAAGTCCTCCTTTATGGAAACTGACATCTCGAACTGCCTTTTCGTGGTATCGCAGCGTCTTGTATGGCTTCGATGAGAGATCGAGATCATGCCAAGTCATACGCTTGTCGTATGATGAGGTGATAACGTTGTCTCCACGAGGATGAATGTCAAACGAACTTAGCCAACGGACACCGGGAAGCAGTTTCTTGGTCAGAACTTGGGCCGCTAAATCATAGATACGTACATATCGCTGTGTTCCAACATACAGATGGGGGCGGAACGGGTGGAACATGGCATCTTGTACAATACCCTTAGATTTACGGAATGGCGACTGCGAAGAGTGTTTGGAGAGTTGATGGATTAGAACGGCAGAATTGGCTCCTTCAGGCGACACTGTGACAAAATAGTCACCACGACGATGCCATGACAACTTCTTAACAGTCTTGCGGCAACGAACAACTACACCGACACCATTATCGGATAATTTAGCCATTGGCTTAGTCCATTTCGCGAAAATCTTCTTTTTTGCTTCAGCGGCCGCTGCTTCAACTTCATCTTCATCCTCGTCTCCATCCTCTCGAAGGTCCTTACTCTTGACTTGAGATGGTCCAGTACTACCGTTGGTTGCATAACCCCAACCAGACTCAATAAGTTCACGTCCCTTGTTTTCTATTTCAACATGGAACACTGGTGGGACAACAAGGTAGATATTTTCACCGGCCGAAATTGCTAGTAACCCGGAACCAGCTTGAGGATTCCACTCCACTGCTTCGACATGGTCTTCTCCACCAACTCTTTCTCTCATTTCTTCTTCATCGTCTTCGTCACTATCTTCATCATCTTGATTATCGTAGTTATCATGCTTAAGAACGTCTAGTCTCCATAACTCACGACCAGTTAATAACTCCCATACTCTGACAGTACCATCATCACCGCCGGTAGCAACAAACTGCCCAGAAGGATCAATACTGACCGACCGCACCTTGCCAATGTGACCTTTAAAGATAGTAGCACATTTAATGGGGAAGGGACGGAGGTCTTTAGGTGATGGCAGATCGGGAATCAAAGAGTCAGGATCAATGTTGAGTTTCTGTTTACGAACACGCGGTGCAAGATATAAATCAAGCGAACGCTCGAATCTTTCACGAACTCCTTCGCTATAACCAGGAACCCTCCTTAAAGAACTGTATTTTTTGGGAACATAGTTTCTCTCTCTGTCGCTAGGATCCATGTTCTTCCAACGCTCGATTTCTTCTTCATCTGGTAAATATTCTTCTGGAGGGTTATACGATTCATCGTGTGTAGGAGGAGGCAACTTGGGAGCTCTCAAAGTCATGATATGATCAGGGACTTCATCTGCATTATCGGCCCAAATGTCATAGTTGGACTGTTCTTCCTGTTCCTTGGCTTTTTCTTCTGCCGATTTAAGAACAATTCTGCCCTCACGAATAGCACGAACGATTTTCATAACTCTCTTTGCTTCATGTTTAGAAGGAATGAATCGTCTTTTTGGTTCCGGAGTAGCAGTAAGAGGCATAACTTCTGTCTGACTAGTGAAGTATTCAATAGTATCCTCATAAGGGTTGATTGAATCATCCGGATTTTCTCCTCTTTGAATCTTCTTAATAAGTTCCAATTCTTCGCTGGATAGTTTAAGACCACCACCGGTGTTCCTATCCAGTAAACCAGTCCAACCCTCAGGTAAGTCAATAGATTCTAATAACGTATCTAAAGCACCAGCACTAGCAGGACGCATTACTCGTTTACCATCAATATCGTAACCAATATGAGGCAGTTTATCATAAGCAGAGATTGGGATATTGCCAATTGTATTTGTCTCTTCTCGGTCTGTATCATCACTGTCATATACTGGATCAATTTCTGGGCGAATAGGACGTAATTTACCATCCGAGCCGGGTTTATAGGTGATTCTGGGATCCTCATCTTCAGAATCGTCGCCATCAGACAGAGATCGGAACTTGATATTTTCTAAATCTTTGAGGATGCGAGGGTCAACAAATTCCTCTTCTTCATTTTCGTCTTCACTTTCGTCTTCATCGTCTTCTTCTTCCTCATCCTCATCTTCATCATCATCACCATCTTCTTCACCTAAAAGCTTCTCCAAATCTCTGTCTTCCTCTTCACCACTGTCATTATCCTCCTCTCCTTCATCATCACTATCAGCTACTAAACCACCAGCTAATCCTAGTACATCTTCTCCCCTCTCCTTCTCCCCATTTTCTCCTCTATCCTGCAGAGAATCCTGCTTCAACTCAGAAGCCTTTCTCTTTGCCATTTTGGTTCCTCAAACTGACAGTATCAGAATATATAAAATATATATAATAAGTCTTTCGTGCGCTTTGTATTTTGAAAAATAAAATTTCACTCCTGTAGATGCGACCGACGATCTTTTCTTACCGTAAAAAAAATATGTATCTCCCTAACCCAATATCAAGATAGCGGTTAGGGTATATATTGATGTATTACCAGCCGTGCTCTACCTTCAACTGGCATCTATAATTTCCACTCGCAATCCATTCTCTCATATATACCGACAATGTCGAATAAAATCCTACGAGAGACAGAGAGGAACCCGGCATCAACAGTGTACGTCGGTAACCTTGACGAAGAAGTAGATGACGAGGTCCTCTATGAATTAGGACTTCAGGCCGGACCAGTAGTCAATATATATGTACCGCTAGATAGAGTGAATGGCAAAAATTCTGGATTTGGATTTCTAGAGTATAAGACAGAGAAAGATGCAGACTATGCCGCACAAGTTCTAAATGGAATTATGTTATATGGAAAACCACTGAGAATCAATAAATCATCTCAAGAAAAGGTCAAAATGGTTGATGTTGGAGCAGAAGTGTTTGTTGGAAATCTCGACGCAATGGTAGATGAAAAAACATTGTATGACACGTTTTCAGTGTTTGGCAAACTGTTACGTGTACCAAATATAGCTCGAGATGAGCAGGGTTATTCACGAGGATTTGGATTTGTTTCGTTTGCTGATTTCGAATCATCTGACCGAGCCATTGAATCAATGCATGATCAATATTTGATGAATAAACAGGTTCATCTGAGTTATGCATTTAAAAAGGAGGGCAAGGGAGAACGACACGGAGATGAAGCCGAACGATTACTTGCGGCAGAGGCTAAGAAACATAATTATAGTATGAACAGTGGAGAGGTTATTCCTAGTGGATTCCTAGGAACGGGAGTAAACGTGGGTGGAGTAGGCGCAGGCGACAGAGGCGAGGATGAAAGTCATGTGAGTAACGAATCTGCGGATTCTTCTTTAGGTGCCCCTAAGAAGCCAAGGAATCGAGGAAGAAAGAGGCAGTCAAAGAGTAGGAGAGGCGATGTTAGCGGTGGTGAAGGCGGAAATGGACCGTTGCGTGGAGCCAATGCCATACCAACGGGGCCTCGACACGTTTAGTGGCACCTCGCAAAGCAAGACCTAATGGTCTGTGCGGGGCCCAGCCGCCGGAGGCAAAGGAAGGGTGGTGAGGACGGCGGGTGGCTTTCCGTTCTTTCTTATTTATTATCATTTCTGATGTTCATAGATTGTAAATGCGATTGATTATATGACTAAATAGAGTAAAAATAAATGAATTAATAGCAGCAGCGTGTTGTGTGTTGATACCGGACCCAAAGGGACTATATGATTATAAAACCCCTCCAGGAGTTCCACTAACAACAACGCCAGCCTGAGATCCACCATGAGAGCCCTCAATATGACGAAGCATAAAGACAGGCCTCTTGCCAGCATCCTGAAGTTCCTTGAATATTATCAGAGGCTTTTCTTCTAAACCAAGTAGACGCTCTTGATCTCCGTAGCATACCAGAAGAGCGTACTGGCGAGGGTCTCCATTGATTTTATATTTCCGGAGAGCAGCAGGGAGAACTTTATAGCATGGGTCGTCCATGGAAACTCGGAAGGATTTAAATGGTTCAGTGGATGAGGAGGAACTGGGCGTGTTAAGGGACGACGGAGGGATTCCAGACACAGGAGTAGACAGTGCACTGTTTGCCGATGACAAGGCTATTCCATTTAGTGAAGCCTTCCTCGTAATACGACTGTTAGGGTTGGATTGTAATCGGGACGTATCATCGTAGTAATCGGACTGATTTCCCGTAGGCGATCTAGTATTGGATGCGATGGATGGCGAAAGGCCTTGATTCTTGGACGAGACGCCTTTCTTGGATTGATTGTTATTGTTTGTCTGTAACTGGAGAGATACCGATGACGGCTGGCCAGATAGTGAAGATGCAGAGAGAGGGCCACGGTCCATGTTATTGTTAGATCCAGCAGGGAATGCAGTCATAAATGATGGGGAGGCGAGGGTAGGCGAGTTTGTATAGGATAGTACTGTAGGAGAAGATTGATATGGTTGTTGTTGCTGCTGACCTTGATGACCTCCTATTGTTTGGCCAGGAGAAGGTAACGGGCCTCCATCGGGGGTCGGTAGTGGCTTGCTTTCTTTAACAATGCGAAATATCGGTAGCAAGTCTTCACGTAAACGAACATATCCGTCCATCAATCTTTTGATTTCTGCCTCGGCATACGCCATTCGCTCATCGCGGACTTCGAAACTCTGAACAATTTTGGACCACGGCTCATTTTGAAGCGTGCCGCCTGCTGGTGTGCCCGACATAGTATCCGCCGCGTCCGTATCACTATCCACTTCAGCTCCACTTGTATTTACAGGGCCTGCTCGCTTTGTTAGTAACTAGGTTCTTGTTCTCGGCTTATGCCTCCGCCGCCGGGCTGACTCATACCAGCACAGCCCAGTCAAGCCAGGGAATACTCACCTTGAAATAACCCATTGACATTTCCATTCAGATCAGAACCAATAGAAGATAATGTTCCTGGGGCGTGAAGTCCCCTTTGCTCCACTATTGTAGGAGGAATATAATGGCGAACACCGTCATCTAGTTTGACATCTAAATCACTTACCAAGTGATATACAGCTTTCAATATGGTCAGCCGATGTCCCACTGACTTGACTCCTATATCGATCAGATCGGAGTGATCCAAGTATACCAGGACATCGCCAGAGATTTTGTTTTCGATAAATGATGGCGAATAACTACCGAATCCCAAGTTGGTGATCCAACTGGCGACAGTTTCAGCATCCCAAGTTAGGAGATTGCTATTTTTGTTTTCCGAGGGAGCCCGCTGCGTGGAAAGAGCGGCCATATTACTGAGGATATGGCAAGTAAGAACACAACGTGGTCGTGCTTACTCTATCAGGGATGATGAGCGTCTCGAGTTGTATGGCAAAGTATGATCCCGGAAAACAAGCAAAAAAAAAAGAGAAATGGGCGAAAGAAGACTTTCAATAGCAAGTTGGAAATGAGCCAAAAAGTCCCAGCCAGTGAGTGGGCAATTTATGAAGGGTCTCTATCACTGTCACTGTCACTGCCACTGTCTGTCGCTAAATATAGATGCACGAACCTCACTCACAGCCAGCAGTTATTCGAGCAGCAGTAAAGATAACGATGACCCGAAATAATGAAGGCAGGAAAGAAGGAAAATAGTCACTTTGAATGTCTCTCTTTGTGTACAAATAGACAATTTAATACCCACAATCCGGTTCACAGAATAAGCTTCCAATATACGGCGGTGCGGTGACACGACACTTTATCTTAAGTGAATATTCTACCGAAGAACCAAACAAATAGAACAAATAAACGGTCTTCAATGCAAAGGAGATTGAGAAAATCCGCAAGAAATAAACCCGCTAACTAGAAGATAAATGCTTGGCTGTGACTTTTTAACGTCGTGTTTACAGAAGAAGATGATTGACAGGTGTGGTCCCTGATATATGTTTGTGATGTTAGGGTACTTCCCAATAGAGCAGAGATTAACTTTAAGATTAGATTAGAGATGAGTGCAATTTATTTATACGGGAGATGAGAATAGGGATACGAAAACGGAAAGATAAGGTTCTTCTTGGACGAGAAAGCGATTACATCCCGGACTGTATTCGGATAAGAACAGAGAAACGAACGTAGGGTCATCTCTGATGTGTTTATATACATATATACATATATGCAGAGGTGAAACATGGAGAGACGAAGGTACGGTACACAACTGCGCAGTAATAGTTCCAATAAAAGGCTAATAGGTCAAAACTTCCATAGGGCTCATTGGGCGATTTTGATCAGGAATCCATTAAAATTATGTCTAGGCCATGTGCAATTTCTCCATGCCGACCAGAATCCTCTCGTTTACTAGAATCATGTCTAGTTCAATTATATGTTTTTAATACCTCTTTCCTACTAGAACTATGTCTACTTGGATTATGCGTTCTACTCGACTCATGTGTTTCTGATCTGTCTCGTCTGCTGGAATGGCCAGAACCATCTCTTGTTGGTCTCTCGCGTCTACCTGAATCATATCTACTTGAATCATGGTCTTCTGGATCATGTCTCTTACGTCTACTTGAGCTGCCTTCATTTGACTCATGTCTATCTGATTTTTCACATTTACTAGGCTCATGATCTGAGCGATGCCTATGCGATTTCTCAAGTCTTGAATCGTTTCTTGAGACATGTCTATTTGAATCATGTCTGTCTTCCCGTCTACTAGAACCAGACCTATCTGATCTTTCACTTTTACCAGTATGATGCCCGTCTGATTTCTTATGCCTACTTAAACCATGCCTATCTGATCTCTCATGCCTACTTGGATCATGTCTACTAGCACTATGTCTTTCGAATCCACCTTCTCTTCTATGATGCCTATCTGACTTATCAGCTCTACTAGAATGGCGCCTATCTGAATTCGCGCCTTCGCTATGATGCCTATCTGAATTCTCACCTCCATTAGAACGACGCATATCCAACTTTTCATCTCCACTATGATGCCTATCCGAATTCTCACCTCTACTAGAATGACGTCTATCTGACTTCCCACCTCCACTAGAATGATGTATATTTAATCTCTCGCTTTTAGTAGAATTGTGTTTGTCTGATCTACCATGTCCACTAGATCCATGTCTACCCGACCTATCATGTCTACTGTAATGGCGTTCATCAGATCTACCACTGATATTAGATACGGACTCGTCTACAGCATCCTCTGCTTCTGACTTTTGAAATATTTGTGATATTAATAGCTCATCAATTGATTTTACAGCTTTAGGTATCTGTTTGGGGGGATTATTTGCCGTTTCATTGTCACCGCCCTCAGGTTCTTCAGTTGGGACACTGGTTAGCTTCTCACTATTCCCTTGTAAATTAACTGATGAGCGCTCGGAAATCTCGTCGCTTTCTGGTGCTTCTCCAATAGGGGCGTCAATTGATACCTCGCTGTTTTCACCGCTCTCTATCTCTTCTAACCGTTGAAGCCCCAATCTTTTTGCTCTATCAATTAATTCTTTATTATGACTTTTGTTATTTTTGAGCAATCGCTGGAGAAAGTTAATATTTGGTTTCAGAGTCTGTTCAGGTTTAGGCTTTTCTGTTAGAAGCGCCGTTGAAAGTGTCGTTGGCTCTGGCTCTGGTAGCCGGATTCGAGAAAGTACCAATGCAGCATCCTTCTCTACTAATTCTATAATGCGTCTTAATTCTTCATCTTCATCATAAATTGGAGTTTTACCTTTCATTCCGAGTTTTTAATTCGAACATATTGCAATGTATCCAAACCAGCAGTAGGATATTTGTCGAACTGAGACTATATAGTAAAAGCTGTAATTCAATCTTATGATTTGCGCCGCACACGCCACACGCCGCTTTATACATACTAAATGAAATTTCGATTGGCCTGATTTGTATAATCATGTCACTAAATTAAACAATATCTTCATTCACCTTGGCACTTGTTAGGTCCACTAATCTTTTAATTCGCTAATTATATCAACTAATATTTATGAAGAGAAAAGGAGAGTTTGGCTAATTGATCTGAGAAACCTGTTAGATCAAATGCAGATATTATAATATGAATATCAAGGGTATTGTTCCGTCGAACGGGCTTTTGCAGTACTTGCGGAGTACGATATCGGGGACAGGAATAAATAAAATTCACACGTATTCGTCCAGTTGTCATATTCTAAGAGGCTGTAGTGATAGAAGGTATAGCTCAAGTGTACGGACTAGATCCAGTCAAATGACGAGTACGACAACTACTGCCACAGCGAGTCTTGCAAGTCCAAGATCATCCGATATTTCATCATGTCCAGATTCGAATTACATAGGCGTGGATAGTGACCCTTCATCACATAAAAATCGTCAAGATAGTTTAGCATTTTTAATAGGAGATGATCCGCCGCCAACTGAGATTGTAGTAGAAGAACCAGGGACAACCGATTGTGGCACTATACCTATATCTACAAATGCATCTACTTTAATACCTACCGTTACGACGGCCACTACTGGTACACCTTTCTCAGACACTAGCTCAATTTCAATGCCTGTCGAAAATGCGAACACGTCAACCGCACTCGGAACAGAATTAGCATCGGAACCGAATTCAATAGCTGCCGAGAAGTGGATTGGGAATTGTCAATCACTTATTAAAGCACATTTATGGAATTATGTCGAAACTGCTATTAAGCAAGGTATAAAGCATCAGTATTCTATAGACATACGAAGGTTAGAAATCATCATGAGCAAGCTACTATATCATACCCAATTCCATCTAGTATTGAAAATATTCAAACATTACGAAAAAACATGTTCTCAAGATAAACGTTGCATTTCGGCAGCTGTTAAAGCAGCCATGAGATCAGGTGATAATCAATTGTGCGAAGAAATCTTTGAAAAATACTCTGACTTATTACAAGATGATTTGAAAGTGTTGCAGACAATGCTGGATAATTTTATTTCTGGCGGGAATCTAACAGTAGCAAAGGCTTTCCTTTACCAGATATGGCCTCAGGCAGAAGACTATACAATTAAAATATTTATGAAAGGAGCTATTAATGTGGCACATAATGCCAATGATCTGATGGAAGTATTTGATAAATGGCGCCAAACGCAGTATTATTTGAACTCAACTGTGAGTCCAAAGATATATGCAGTTGTATTAGAGGGGTTTTGGAAACTTGGATGTAAAGAGGACTTTAACAAAGTATATGAATGTGCGGTAAAGGACGGATTGGAAAAGGAACGTTTGATTGACCAGTGTTTAGCAGGGATAGCACTATGTGAGGGAGATATTGAACTATTTCGAAAAATCGTCATAAGAGCAAATCGGAATAAGGAGTGTAATTCTGGCAGTGCATTTCCAATTAGTACTCCATTATCGTCAGTATCCAAAGCTTCTGGCCGTAGCGCAGACCAAGACGCAGATTACGATCTGTACCACAAAACCAATAAAATAGGTGAAACAAACGGTCGGTACTCGGAAGTTAACAATGGCACAAAAAAGCTTTTTGAACGGAAAATATTCGCTCGTGCCATTGAGTATCACTCCAAACGGTGCGATATGGCAAATATCGAGTTGGTTATCAAAGAAATGATTGAACATGGTTATCGTATTGAAGAAGACACTATTTACTCGACTATCTACGTATTATATCAGTCAAATGTTCGATTTCCTCTTATTGAATATCTACAAAAATGCCAGTCTCTTGGACTTCTATCACACAATGAAGATAGTTCAACGCTTGAGCATATATTTAAAGCATTGGTTTCGAAATATCCTCAATTACGACAAATGATATTAAGTGAATTTAAGGACAAGCGAACCCAACTCCCGTATGAATTTTCACGAAAAATTACTCCTCTGCTATTGAAAAAACAAGACAAACCTTTGAAAAATATCTACGTTCCTATATCCCCAGTCGATAATCCTAATGGTGCTGGCAATGCGTTACGGCTAATTCATGACTATAATCAATTCAACACTCCTGAAAAGGGTATAAAAGTTTTAGAAGACCTAGCTCGTAGAGGTATTGTTCCAGGCCGGAGATTATTTATGGCAGTTTTAACAGGGCTTGCTAAAGAAGAAGAAAGATCAAATACATCGGGCAGTTTACAGGGTCAGATTGAATTTGTTCTTAATATGATGTGTAAAATGGGCCATCTCCCAGATATTGAAGTTGATGCATTGGCTGTTCGACTAGACCTGATTCGCATTAAAAAAGAAAAACACTCATCCTTTGACAATAGGAAACCTCGTGCGATCTCTGTTATCAGAAATTTCTATAACGACAAGAATCAAAAACTATCGTTAAAAATATGCACTATGCTCGGATATCACCTGCTTTATTGGAAAGAGCCATATCGCGCAGTTGGCTTATTTGATTCTTTGAGAGATGGTGGCCCGTTTACGGCTGAAAATCATGATAACGACAGTCTGACCGGAATGGTACGAGGATATCGAGAAGCACGGGACTTTAAAGGTATCGTTGGTATCATCAGTCGGTTTCTGAGTGATAAGACGGATATTGTCCTTCACAAGCAATTTCTCCGTGAGCTACGAATAAGTTACGAGCAGGCATCTGTATTGGGAACATATACAATAGCAGAAGAAATTAGCTCATTAAAGAAAAAATGTGAAGAGCATAACAAGTTACAGTCGGAACGAGCTAAGCGGCTTGTTGATGAAGTATCAAAATTATTCTCCAAAAAGGGTGCTTGACATGAAATCGAACATGTCATCGTCACATTTATGACCTACCAAAGAAAAGAAAAAAGAATATTTCATTAGTAATATTTTTTTCTGCATCATTATTATTATTATTATTATTTGCATTGCATGATTTGTACATAGATCTCTCTAATTAATTTTACTTGTATATATATAATGGGATCTGTTTACTCTCCGGATATGTAGGCTCCGAGTTCCATTTCGTGCGGCATGCAACTACAGCCTCGCGGCAAGCTTCATCACACCTTCTACTTCTCATTTGCCATTTGCTATTTATTATCCCTTTCTTCTCCTCTACTCTCATATAATCTATCTGAAGTCAAACTTGTTTCTTTTGAAGTTTCAGCATTTTTAATTAATTTTTTCTGCCGCCAAATAATTATAATGGCCGATTTCAAAACAAAAGCTACTATCGCCAATTTTGGCGGCAAACTACTCAAATTGAGCCATGAGTCCAAAGTTCTTGGCTCTACTATGGATGTTAATATTTTTCTTCCGCCTACTCCCACCAACCACAAGGGAAAAATTCCTGTTCTGTTCTTCCTTTCAGGACTGACCTGTACACCTCAAAACTGTAGCGAAAAGGGATTTTTCCAGTCAGCAGCGGCTGAGCACGGAATCGCAATTGTTTACCCGGACACTTCACCAAGAGGAAGCGATCACCCTGGTGAGCATGATGATTGGGATTTTGGCTCTGGCGCTAGTTTCTATGTCAATGCTACAAAAGAGCCTTGGAATAAGAATTATCATATGTACGATTATATTGTTAAGGAGTTGCCAGAGGCTGTGTTCAGTCAATTTACAGAGTTGGATTCCGAGAATGTTTCAGTTACCGGTCACTCAATGGGAGGACATGGAGCATTGACGTTGTTCCTACGCAATCCCGGTAAATACAAGTCGGTGTCTGCCTTCTCACCAGTCAGCAACCCAATCCAGGCTCCCTGGGGTATCAAAGCCTTTACCGGATACTTTGGCGAACAAGAAAAGAACGGTAAGTGGGTTGAGAATGATGCGTCTGAGCTTATCAAGAAGTACCAAGGGCCTACTCCTGAGATTTTAGTGGACGTTGGTACTAGCGATCAGTTCTACAAGGACAAACAGCTTTTACCAGAGAATTTCGTTGAAGCCTCAAAACATTCTGTATATAGAGACAAAGTGACACTTCGTCTACAAGAAGGATATGATCATTCATATTTCTTCATTTCTTCATTTGCAAGGGACCATGTAGACCATGCAGCAAAGTACTTGCTTGGTACTGGGAAACAAGCTTAATGGATTCATCTCGGCTTTAGAGCACAGAGCCAGACCTGGGTTATATTATCAGATTTTAAATATTTGACTCTATCGTATATACTTTTTTATAATAGAGGGATTTGGCGTGATAAATTTAATAGTGCTGCGTATATCTTAAATAGTAATTGTCAGGGGGTATTGACGCAGGGTCTGAAGATAATACTGCTGACTGTATCGCTGATTGAAAGCGCACGGCTGTGTGTGTCCCAATATGACACGGCAGAGTATCTCGTTACAGGATAAGAAATCCTCAGACGACGATAGCGGATCTAAAACCAGACATTTTTTTCAAGAAATCGCTTGCCAGTAGTCATGGGGGATAGACTTATGGATGATCCCATGGGGATGAGGGTCCCGTTAGAAAACCTAGTAAGTGCGATTGGTCTGCTTCCAGTCGTTGGAGGCAGATATTGGACACGAAGAGTCAATTGGCTGACGTTGATTACAGACATCTGATGAATCGTTGGATGTATTGCTACGGATCCAGCAGTCGCTGATTTGCTCGATATGCCACGATGTTATGTTTTCGCCGTTCACCACAGAGTGCGGGCATAGCTATTGTTATAACGTGAGTATACTTTGTGCCAGACCTCATAAATCAGTGAGAACGAAACTCGAGTTGCGGATGCGGGCGGAGTCCAACCGCCTGAGCCAGATCCCCCAAGAAGGACTCCGAAATAACAGGCTACTAGTGCTTATATCAGTGGCTGAAGAAGGACTCAGGGAATAGGACGTGCCCTAATTGTCGGAAGAAAATCAAGAGCAAACCAGTGCTGAATCTGGGGATCAAGCAGGTAGGAGAGATTCTGATAAAGGCGATTGGAGTAAAGGATACGGTGAAGGGTAAGGCATTAATGGATCAGAGGGAGACTTCAGAAACAGATTTGCAGCATGATATCCACTATTCTAAAGAAACGTTTCCGTTACTATTTGATAATGCTAGATCGGGTAGAGGGAGCGGTGGAAGGGCGACTGGGTTTATTGATAGAGAGGACCGAGTTAGGAGATGTTCGAGATGTTTGTGGGAGGTCCCAGGTCGAGATGCGGAATGTCCAAATTGTGGGTTGTTGATTGAGGAAGTGGATGAAGAAGATGAGCCGATTATTGGCGACTTGGAGAGCGATAGTGATGAAGGTAGATATAGAGGTCCGCTCTTTGCGCATAGCGATGACGAAGGAGAAGGAGACGATGTTATGAGTGGAGATGACCATTATCCTGAAGAAATTGATGATTATGATGAGGAACTGGATGGAGGGTTTATTGACGACAGAGATACATCGGATATTATAGGAGAAGACGGAGGCATTGATGCGAACATTCATTTTGACAGTGACGAAGACGAAGAAGGTAGTGCCGACGGTCACGGTCACTCGGATTCGTTTGATCTGGACCTTGATAATAGCGATATGGATATTGAGATGGTTTCCGGAGAAGATAATGCAGTTATCGGACGTGGAGCAGGAAGCGGCCATAGATTGGGAAGTGGGCCAAATGCGAATTCGCATACAGTTACTACAATTAAAACATCCACCTCGCGTAGATCTAATCCTGGTAGCGGTAGCAACAGCAGGCGAACTGTCACTATAACAGATGGCGGCCCTCCAGTGGTCACAATAGACTCTGATGACGACAGTGGTGAGGAGGAAATTCAAAACTTGCTTGCAAACAGTCCGCAACGACTACAACGATCAAGACCTAATAGTAATAGACGAAGTCGTGGACGAAATCAGATTATAGCTGATGACGAAAATGACAGCAGTGATGATGAAGTGCAAGAAGAGCATGAGGATGTTCCCATAAGACGAACCACCTCCTCCCAAGCCGCCTCGACGCGACTGCGACGTATGGTGGACTCGTCCGAAGATAATACAAACTCGGACTCTAACACGAACCGATACGGCGATGAACACGGTCATTCCGATTCCGATACTGAATCCAGCAACGAAGGAGTTCACGTAGTATCTGCGAATACCTCGTCGCATCCAAGGCGGAACAGAGACATACCCCACCCACCATCAGCACGAGCATCAAACAGGTCCGTGGTTCTCATTGACGACTCAGACTAGTCCCTTAGGACAAGATCACTTAATCATGCTTCAAGATATTATCTAATAAATAAGTATAAATACACTGGCATACTCTACCTCAGCTTACCTCCGCTTCTCTCTGCGTGGACTGTCTAAAAACGAGCGAAGCAGTCTATGGGTCTGTGGCAGAGCAAAGCCGCCGCCGGAGGCAGCCACTGAAGCCGCGGAAGGCACAACTGCTACACATTTGTACCATTCACCTTCTTTTCAACACTGGGCTGTCGAGATATGTCCATATCTGAGCTAGCACCGTTCTCTACGGCTCCGCCCTCTCCACCAGTATTTAACCATTTCATATAGAAATCATCCATGACCATCTTCGCGACATCGGCCCGGGAAATCTCCTGTCGGAATCGTGGTTCCTTTAATAACGTCAGAACATGCAAACAGTTTGGGTAAATCAGATACCGAGCATTCTCAGGTTTGCGCCAGTATTCTAGGTATTCTAAATAATTTAGAAACTCTTCACTATCAAGGTACTTGTTCTGGGCCAGGTAATTCAGGTATTGTGGATTGGACAGAGACTGAACAAACTTAGAAATGGGTTAGAATGTACTGCTGTCATTATCCCCGCCTCTGCCTCCGGCGGCTGGGCTCCACCCAGACCGTCTTACCGCTTCATAGATTGTCGCTTACTTCTAATTCAATTTCCCATCGGCTAGGGGGTATAATTTCCTCTTCGCTCATTAGTAAATTCAGTAACGGGACGAAGAAGAATTTACTTGACAGACTATTAGGCTTGTCCAGAGTAGGATTGGTTCGAGGAAATGAAAGAATGGAGATTCTAAATCGATCTTGTACTGCGTTTGAACTGAGATTAGACCGAGCACTAAAATAGTATTATGATCTTCAATGTCGCTGCTTAACTCTCAGTTTTTGTTCCTGTTGACAGCATGAGACCGAGGTAGCGCCGTACATCAATATACCTCTCTGCCTCTTTGCTTGGCGGTATTCAACTGGAGACGATGCACTTTCACCAGAAGCAAACAAACAAATAAAGAGGCTAACAAGCAATCGTAGTCTAAACTTTCTTTCATGAATACCTTGAACATCTCGATCTATCGAGTGCAAAATTAAATCTACGAAATGTCTCAGGGTGGTCCAGTTTCACCGCCGTTGAATTCAAAGGACTACCTAACTACGGCAATGGCTGATGGTTCCACCGCCCCTGAAGATGGCGGCCCAAATTATCGATCAAGCAGCGGAGAGCCATCACCATCAATTACTGGAAATTCAACGATACGAGACCGAGTAGATCTGTTGGATAGCAATCATAACAATATTAGCACTCCGCCACAAGACTACATCAGCGATACATCAATATCAACATCAACATCAGAATCATCATTAACATCATCGTCATCTGATTTGGCCAACGGCGGCAGCTCACCCTTATCAAGTAATGCCAAATCAAAGAATCTTCTAAGCACTACTCATGTTGGAATATTGCTGGCGTACCCGCTAATCATATTATTGGGCCAACTGGTACACCTTAGTCAGCCGGAATATACTTATTTCAGCAATAAGAGGAATATTTTCAATATTTTTTTCGTTAAGCGAGCATGGCTCTGGACAAGCTTGGCATATATCGCAGTCATAGTACGAGCCAAAGTTATTAGTAACCCCGCAAATACTAGCAATACGTTAGCATTCAAAGCACAGTCTAGACCCCCATTATCATACTCGGCCAGACATGCTGTAACAAGATATGCTGCTGCTACGTTCTGGTGGGTACTTTTCACCCAGTGGTCATTTGGATTACCAATAATGGATAGAATATTTGTCTTGACAGGTGGAGGGTGTGACGGATTGGTGGAAAAAGCTGTCAGTGTTAGTGAGACCCAAGCTATATCATTGAACAACCTAGTCTCATCAGCATATTGCAGATCTCATGGAGGCACATGGGTGGGTGGATACGACCCTAGTGGGCATACCTTCTTATTGGTCCATGCCAGTTTGTTTCTATGGTTTGAGCTGTTGCCTTTATTGGTGACAGGAAGAGCCACTGAGAGCGGCAGCACGAAAAGCTCGATCACCACATCCCTTTCAGTAAAGCTTGTACTAGGGCTGTTGGCGTTCTGGGCCTGGATGGTGCTCATGACAGCTGTATATTTCCATTCCTTTTTTGAGAAGTTCATGGGGCTCATTTGTGGATATATAGAGGTTGTGCTTGTGTACGTCGTATCAAACAACTACCCACAAGCACGAGCTCTCTTTGGGCTCTAATCGATAAATAATTATTAAATAAGTCGTGACGTCATTAAACAACGAGCAGTGCGAGTACGGGACTGGGCTGAGCTCAGACGCCGGAGGCGGGCCCCTTAAACGTGGATATACGGGCCTGAAGGGTCTGGAGAGGGCCCTGGAGGTGGCTGTCCCAATGAGGCTTCTCGTCAGGGTGGTCCGAGTTGTAAATGATGGCCCTCTGGACAATGTTGTCTTTGCAGAGGAGGTTGATCACGCGATTGTCATGGAGAGTAAGTTTCCACATCAGCAAAGCATTGTCGGTTTCTATATGTTTAACTAGGGGCTGGTGATTCTGTAGATGCTCAAGAACAAGATATCGTTTATAATGGCCATACAGGGAGTTCCGGATCTGTTTGGCAAAAACAAGTAAATTCTGCGTTGACAGCAGATACTTCAATGCTAGTTCTCGCACTGGCACAAAATATGGGATCGTATGTTTATAAACACGGAAAGCGGTTTTGGTTTTGACATCTCTTCGAAGAATGACATAATGAGGCCTATCAAATTTGCCATGTAAATATAACTCGAATCTCAGTCCCAATCCGTCTTCGCCCAGATATGGCACTCGAAACGCCGTGATTCCTGTCAGTCGGTGCAGGTTCTCCTGTCTGAGATGCCTCAGTTCCAGCGCAAGGTTTTCAGACAAGGCCAGTGACCGACTACCTTTTTTTGTGGTCGTCTCAGCATCCTGAGTGGCACTTTCCACTGTCACCTCTGCCTTCAGCAGAGCCTTTTGCGTTTCCAAGGATGCCAACTTGGCTTCCATTTCCACTACTTGTATTGTTAGTCGTCACCTTCTTAGAGAGCATTTTTCCCCTGCTGCCAAACCGAACAAAGGGTGCAGCCACCCGTAGCAAACCTACTTTGGACCTCCAGTGCCAGCAGGTCCGTCTTGAATGCCTGATTATTTTCCATGACTATATTGTGCGTGTGTGCTGTTCTCGTTGATGATGAAGTAAACAAACGAGATAGCGTTCGGATCGACAGCTTTCAGCCGCGCTTTACTATTTGTTTTGTTTACTTCCTCGCCTCTTCTCATATGGTACTTTGAATTTGGTCTGGGTTCTTGAGAAAAACTTCATAGTGTTTAGAGTGCTATTTTGAAGATGCTAGGTAAAAAATTGTCGTCAGCGATGACCAAAAATGGAAACGACAAAGACTGACACAGAAGATATTGCGGACTGAATACCCCCAAGCCGATCCTTGTCGATGCTCGTGACAATATATTCCGAACTAGATAAACATAATCTTGATGCGACACTGAAGAAGCTCGCTAAAGTGTTGAACCATGCTATCATGCTTAGAATCCCGGAATTGTCGTCTATAGAGGCCCGGAGAAATGTTTTACGATTACCCCGAATCGTTGCCTCTAAAGGTTCAAGAAGTGAAGGAAGGGGAAACATTCATCCAGTTGGGTACGCAACCGACTGCCTTCGATCACACTCCAGGGATCTTGTACTAGGGCCCCGACGATTTGATGCAGATAGCGGTTTTCCGTACTGTACACCGTCTATTACAAATTTTTGTCACATTGTTTACAACTATTCCGTGTAGAAGAAGCGAAACATCATTCCATCTATTTTATGGGCAACCTACAGGAAAGATAATAATGTTCTCTAACGAATCACCACTGTTGCAGGACCTGACCTATACCCAGACCTACTTCATACTCTCAAAATTTTCATATAATGAATGGGTTACTCAGTTTCAGAATGGCTTTGCTTTCCACGAGAGCAACACTTTGCTTATTTTCGTCTCTTCAACGATTAATCTAATTTTCATGTTAGCTTCCTTTGACATTGGCAGCGCGTACGAGGCTTACAACGATAACTTGCGCACTGAGTCTAGGAGGCCCCTTTTCGCTTATTTTGTTAAATTTCTTGCTAACCGTGCTCTCACTAGCTTCGATGACTTCTCTCTTAAACTGTTATTGACTACGACAGTTAGCGATGCGGGCCTCTCTCAAGATTTTAGAATTTCCCTACCGGACTCGTTCAAACACTGACAAGCTACTAAACCACCTCAGTACACATTATGGTAAGTGTAAGGGTCTCCCGGCGTTCCTCCCACCACTCCAGGCACATCAACACTACTGAGTTAGCTGACGCGATGAGTGAAAATATCTACGGTTGCCTGCTCGATAATTCTCAGGCAAGAACAATTGTTAATCAGAGAAAGCATTATCTCTTGCTTTAGTTCTCAACAAATATTCTTTATATTAACTTCCAATCTACTAGTTGCTATCATCCGCCGATAACCGCGCGAAGAATAGGTTCACTGGATTAATTCAGCGCTTGCAGAAGGAGGTGTATCCCGGATTCTGGCGCCGTAACGTGCCACTGCCCAGGTACCTGAACCCTGCATATGCCGATATGGAAACTACAGAGAATATCGCACGGCTATCGCTCATGGAGCTAGTTATTAATCACTTATTCAGATGGCACTGCGTATAGGTAATTAATTTCATTATGGGAGATGCTATCAACATTTTTCGGCAGAAAGAAACTCGACTGTAGAGAGACTCTTGTCAGAAGAATAGGAGTACAAAAGGGCCTTCTATTTACTCATATCATTTCTTGTTTTGTTTCCCCGGCAGCATAAGTTTTTTCCTCATATTTGCCGAACCGAGAACAACAACTCTCAGTCATCGTTCCTTTTATTTTATGGTACGCTACTTCTCTTTTGTCTTCTCTTTTTTTTTCTTTTCGGCGAACTTGTTAGTGTTTTTATGCTATCCCTTCTTCCTTTTTGCCCGTACCGATCATTATCAACTTTGAAATTACCGAAACAAAGTATCAGATATCAATAAACTAAAATAAATTAAACTAAAATGGGATTGTCATCTTTTAAGGCTGTTATCAGTCGATATGTCAGAAAAGTTATTCACAAGAATCCATCTGTAAATCCAGCTGTCAACAATGAACGTGATAAATTTGTTACTAGTCGCTTACCAAGTGGTTCACATATGAGGCCCTCTCCTGCTACTTCATCGCCCTCGTTGAATTCTTACGCACCTTGTTCCTATTCTTATCGTCATCGGCCTTCTCGGTGCCATTCCCCTAGTGTTCTAGAGCTCTTTGACTGTCCGATTTTTAACTTTAATCAATCTTCTTGTAATGGTCAAGAAATGGAATACACTGCCAGTAATAAAAGCTTAGTTCCCTCAAATATTCAATGTCTCATACAAGAGCTTGATGACGAGATAAATGAGCTTAATCTTAAGCCTGATACGCTGTTCGATGAAGTATACAAGGAGTCTTGTGGTGATAATAATGGTGTGCTCCGTGGCTCTTCTACATGCTCAAGCACGTACAAAAAACAAAGAGCGTCCTCTATTTATTTCTATCATCTATTCAATCATTGTTTGAATAACGAACTCCATACTAATCCTGAACTTGTCAGTCATCCTAATATTATCCCATCTCGTTGCTGTTCTCGTTTCTCTGTTTCTGTCTCTGTCTCTTTACCTGTATCTCGGCATGCATCGTATTCAGTTTGTTCTGAGTTTACTCTTTCACCCACTCCTCTGGATATTCTTTCTTCCAGTAGCAGTGTAAAAGTTAACAATTCATTTCCTTCTCTATCTTCTCTTTCTCCTTTGCCTGCTGCTGCCATACCGGACGCTGCATGTAATAAGGATCGTAATGAATGTCATGAAGAAGATCTATCAACTTCATCTTCTTCCGCCGAAGGCAGACTTCTCGAAAATTCCAATGGCCCCTCTATGCCTTCCCTGAAGGATGTTATGACACCATCTTCTTTCGAAAGTACCGTTTGTGATGGTGAAAATTCGTCTGTTAATTCGAAAAAGTCTATCCTTGCTAAATTCATAAGTCATATGAAGTTGCCTAGTGTTAGCCGACCAAGAATCAGTTTCAACTTTTCAATCGGAGGCTATCAAGAAGTAGGCCTTCTACTGAAGCATTAATGGGTAAAGTAAAGAGATACTCATAAATAACAGGCAGAAAAACAGCAGCACAACACAAAAGAACAGCCTATACAGACAAAACACAGAAGACAGAATATGCTTAGGCGGGTAGTAAGATACCCAAAGGCAGAAAGAGAATAGGGGAATATAAAAGTAGAACAAAAAAGACCGAACAAAAATCAGAAGCTAATATTACATTTCTTTCTACTAGTATTATTGCTACCTATATATAAATAGCGGAGATGCCTTACTATAATGAAATCGCAAATTGGCCTTGGTTAGACATAGACACTCCTTTTATGCATTGCTCGCAAAGCGATCACAAGCAGTTGGTCTGAGGCAGAGCCCAGACTGCCGGAGGCGACAGGGGATCGATAAACAGTTCCTGTGGTTATCCAGATCTGAGAAGGGAGGGATATTTAAAATAACACAGGTTAAATTTTAACCTAGAGGAGCGTGGGTAAATAAATATGATACACTTTCGCCATTATGTAGACGCCGAATTGCTTCCGCTAGTGTGGGGCTAATGTCTATATGGTCAAGCTTAGGACACAATTGTTGGATACGATCATGTGGGACAGTGT
The DNA here is from genome assembly GCA_030565085.1 of Sugiyamaella pinicola. Lineage (NCBI taxonomy): Eukaryota > Fungi > Ascomycota > Dipodascomycetes > Dipodascales > Trichomonascaceae > Sugiyamaella > Sugiyamaella pinicola. The sequence goes on along the minus strand of JAJMAW010000013.1, from coordinate 38,040 downwards.
TGGTGCATACTACTTTGTCGAGAGGGCTATTATTGATTCGATTGACAGCTTCTCCAGAGAAGATTCCGTGAGTAACAATGGCGATGACTTTTTTGGCACCGTGAGATATCAGCGTTTCGGCTGCTTTTACAAGCGTGCCGCATGTATCAGCCATATCATCAACAAGAATACATACTTTATCTTGAACATATCCTACCAATACCATACGAGATACCTCATTGGCCTTTTGACGTTCTTTGTGAATAAGGGCAAAGTTGAGATCCAGTCGGTCGGCCAACGCAGCAGCTCGTTTAGCACCACCAGCATCTGGAGAGACAATAACTGAATTGCTGTAATCAACTTGTTCTCGAATATATCTTAATACAGTTGGTTCAGCATATAAATTATCGACAGGAACTTCGAAAAACCCTTGGATCTGACTAGCATGTAAATCCATCGTAATGACATGATTGCATCCTGCGGTCTGTAACATATTAGCCATTAGCTTGGCAGTAATAGGAGCTCTACCCTTGTCTTTCTTATCCTGACGAGCATAAGGGAAGTTGGGAATGATAGCAGTGATTCTCCTAGCAGACGCAGTTTTACAAGCATGAATGACGATAAGTAACTCCATTAAATAGTCGTTGACTTCTCCGCATCCAGTTTGAAGAATAAATACATCTTCATCACGAACCGATTCACCAATAGTGACTGAAGTTTCCTGGTTGGAATACTGAGAAACTTGAATCTTGCTTAGTTCAACACCCAATCTCTGACTGACAAGCTTGGCAAGCTCAGGATGAGAATTGCCCGCCAAAAGTTTGATAGAATTGGTTGACACGGACATGTTTCCAGCGAAATCACAATGTTTATTCCAGCTTTTCACCAAGTTCCGGAGTCCGCCAGCTTCACAGCATATATGGGTATAGTCTTGTTAGATAGATAGGTTTTTGAAATATATTTTTTTTCTTGATCGAGTAGGGAAAGGTAGGTTTAGGGTGGGTATCGTGTAGGACGTAGAGAAAAAACCACGTGCAGCGCGATAGGCGAAAACAAAAGTAGTCAGTAAGAAGAAACAAACTGTAATGTAAGCGGTAAGTAGATATTGTCGATACTCATCATGGTAATTGTGAGATGTTAAGATTCAAGTGCAGTAGACAGAGGTGGTTTGTTTTTGGTGTAGACATTTCGTAAAAAGAGCTGAGATGAGGGATCGACCTGCATGATACCTGAATTAGTGGGAAGGAAGACCCTGGACCCTGGACCCTGGACCCTGGACCCTGACAGGCTGACAGGCTTGCAGGCTAAGTTACCTGGTAGCACTGCTGATAGTATCATAAGATAATAATAAGGATGTGAAGGTCTAAGTGGACATGTATTTACTACATATTAGACCCAATTGCTCGTGAAGACATAATGTATGAAGTCTAAGAAACACTCATATAGCGCGCTCTATCCTGATAAATGTCAAGCCGGTGTTTAATAGTAGAACAGAGAGAAAAGCCTAACTCATCAATTAACACTGAATAGAGTAGTCTGTTAAATTCCATGATCGGTCCCATCACTCATCGAGTGCTAGATATGCGCACATACGGCACGCACGTAATTATGACTACCTTTATACAGATCTACATCGCTTGGCTCCCGAGATGTACAAATAAGATTTGATAGTGGTTGATCACCTTCCCTTCATCGCCTTATAAATAAACTTCGTCTCGCAATAGTTTATATAGTTTATACCGTTCTTCACATGTATTATGGCTATTGAGTATAGAAAATTCGTTGAAACCGACACTAGCGAGGCCATTGATACTATTCATGAAGCCTTCGAAGGAGACCCCTTCACTGGATGGCTCAATGGAAGAGGCCCTATTAACACCACTCGAGATTATATTGGTTTAGCCGGTCTTATTGGGCATGCTGCTAAATATGGCAGCGTGACGATAGCTATGGACACTGAAAAGAAAAATAAAATAATAGGCATTGCCATTTGGCATGGTCCGATTCCCAGGAGTGAGAAGGATACCTGGACGTCGTGGTTATCCAACTGGTATATTCGTCTCCGTAGCTTGAAGCAGAACCTCTTATATGGGAAGCTGCCACCGGTACGTGTTGTTTAGCTCCGCTTAACTTTTCGCTAACTAGCGTTTTATATCTCAGACTTATGATATTTTCATGGAGGAGACGAGGAAAATACAAAATGAGCTCTGGACCGACGAGAAAGGCTACTGGTTTTTACATCTTCTGGGTATACGTCCCGAATACCATGGAAGAGGAATCACGAAGAATCTGTTTAAAGAAGTGTTGGAAGAGGTAGGTGCGAATATGGAATCTAGTAACTGTCGAGTGCTAACTATAAGGCGGATGCAAACTCCATTCCGTGCTACTTAGAGTCCAGCAAGGAGGTGCCGAATATTCCAATCTATGAAAGATTTGGATTCAAGGTTGTCAAGCCACTTGTAATGAAGCATGATGGAGCAGAAGTGAAGGTATGTACCCCATCCTCGTCTCTGTTCCCACCGGCTCGCAGCTTGTCAGGGACCCTCCGTCGTCTGCGAAGCGGAGCTACGGGTCTGGGCAGCGCCCAGCCGCCGGAGACAGAGCCAGGCACGACCCAGGTCTCAACTAACCATTGTTCAGTTGCATTGTATGATTCGTCTACCACAATCAACACGTTCAAGTATTTAGACTATTAGATATATACAGATATCGATTTATTTAACAATTGCAAGTAAAAATCCATCGTAACTTTTTTCTCCTACCGTCTGCTGAACAACGGCATCCACTCTGTCATCCTTACCTACGTTTTCAATGACGTTGCGAGCTCCAACGACGTTAGCATCACCCTGCTTGCCTCGAGAAACAACGTCACCTTTTCTGACAACATTGTCTACAACAATAACAGCTCTTGGGACACTTAGCTTGACAGCCCAGTCGAAATAGTTCCAGTTATTAGACTTGTCAGCATCGATAAACGAGAACCCGAACTTTTGTCTCTTTCCTTCAGCGATTTCCTTGGCCAATTTAGGGAATGTATCTAAAGCCGGTCCAACAATGACTTCAACTCTATCTTCGACACCAGCATTACGGATGTTCTCCAACGCAATATCAGCATGATATTGGCTCACTTCTAGGGTGGTGATTTTAATATCGGGATTCTCCGTGGCAATCCAGATTGAAGTATAACCGCCCAAAGTACCAACTTCAAGAGCGTGTTTAGCGCCAGCAAGTTTGGCCTGAAGAGCTAATAGTTTACCAAATGAAGGGAACGTCGAGATATCTGGCAATCCTTTTTCAATTGAGTTGGTAAGAGCATTGGAAAGAAGAGCAGAATTGGGATGAGTTTGGGGGTTATGAAGATGAGAATTGGTATACTCGTCAACAGCTGACCAACGAGGATCCTGTTCATAATTGCTTTGGAACGCTTTTTTAGACGACATTGTAGTAAGGAAAATTGAGAGAAGAAATGCTAAACGTAAATACGGCGAGAAGAGCCAGGCCTGTCATTTTATAGTGCCAGAACCCCCACATATAATACGAATGATCGGCGATAGAAAAATGGGTGATTGCGCAAGGATCGACATTGATAACGTCAGGGGCTCAAGCTTCAACAACGTTAAGTACCAGCTTGTGGTGGCTAAAGGGGAAGAATAAAACTGTAAAGCTGGGTTCGTACAAGATAACAGAGACATTGGGTCTGGGGTCTGAGCAGAGCCTAGCCGTTGGAGGCAGAGCGAGGGAGAGAAAATGTATCTATATAACTACTTAGGAGAAAACTCGTCAAACCATGCAACAGTATCACGAAGAGCCTTTTCTTTGGCGAATTTGACTCTTGGGTCGTTGATGTCACCACGGACTGCGAATCCGTGAGAAACACCGGAAGCAAGGGTAGTAAAATATGTAGCCTTGATCTCTTTAAGAACATCTTCGGTTTGTTTTCTCAGGTCTTCAGGATAAGCACCATCGATCTCAGCTCCAACGATAAGCAATGGCCCTTTGATAGCACGGACATCATCAATTGTGACTCCAGAAGGATGTGCAATAGCGCCAGTCTGAACATTATCAGTTGCAAGCTGTTGAAGAACATATCTAGCACCAAAACAATAACCAACAGAGGCAATGTAGTTAGGGGCATACTTTTGTTTGATACCTTCAACGGCCTTTTCGACAATTGGTCTAGTAATCTCGGGAGTGTGTTTAGGAAACCACACAGTACGGATTTCATTAGGGTCTGCACCGGGAACCGGGTCTGGCGATCTCGAGTCTCCATTAAACAAGTCGGGCACAACTACAACATAGCCTGCTTTGGCGTACTCATCAGCCAAAAGTTGGTTGTTGATATATTTATACCCGAAAACGTCTGACAGGAACAGAATCACCTTCTTGTTCGATACATTGTCTTCTCCAGAAACATAAGTATCAAGGCCATTGAGATCAATCAGTTTCCCGACTGATTCGCCAGCTATAGTATTGTTAGAGACTCTGCACCCAGCTGCACCCAGCGGCTGGGCTGGCTCTGACCAGACTTCCTGCTCGCTTCGCTCTTGCTCGTAGCGCTGACTTGGCTTTCGTTACTTACTGTGCTTAAAGCCTTGTTCGCAACAACTGCTGGGAGGGTGAGAAGCCATTTTTTATCCTCAATTGTATAAGGAAAGAATAAAAGTACGAACAAGCGATTCTTTCGAAGGAAAGCGCCCAAATTTTATAGATTTCGCAATCGGCATTCATTGCACACCATCGGAATCCGCTGTTGAGGGTTCCTTGCCCCGTTTCGGAGATAAAGATTGCAGTATGTCCGTATGGACACATTGGGAGAAAAGACTTGGGACTATGAGCGGAACTCATTGTGTCCGGCGGCCGGGCTTTGCTTAGACCCGTGGTGCTGGGTGGATGTTGGGAGCCGACAATGGCTAAAAGGGTCTTTGAAACGGCTCCCACTTAGGAATTTACTACTGGGACCGTAGAAATAAATAAATTTGATCATGTGACGACATCACCTTTGCCGCCTCGCTATGCACGGCTGTTATCAATCTCTTCATGCAAATTTAACGATAAAATATTTATTCTGCATGTTGTTGATTCAGAGCGAGAATATATTTCTGTTCACTATATTAATCACATTAAAATGGCTAAATCAAGAGCTTCAAATAGCTCAAGAGCCGACAAAAGAGATCAAGAGGAGGAACTGGATCTAGACGAAATTGACCAATTTCATAAGAACCAAGAAGAGATTCTGCTAGATCAAGCAGGACTACGGGGCAGAGGCAACAAAGATGATCTGGAACTGAGCGACGAAGAAGTCTTAGGCTTAAGTGAAGAAGATGATGATGAAGAAATGGATGATGAAGCTCTATATGGTGCGAAAGAGCAGGATGATCAAAATGAACAAGGCTGGGGTACATCCAAAAACAATTATTATGGTGCCGATGATCCACAAGATGAAGAAAGTGCCAAACAAGAAGAAGAAGAGGCTTTACGATTACAAAAGGCTCATTTAGCGGAATTAGCAGAAGACGACTACTATGAGGATGAAGATCTTAATGAATGGAAGCAGTCTGCCAAAGCCACCGAAGACGAAATATTAGCCCGTAGTAGTGGTGGAGGAGTCCATCATGAAGCACTTCCAGACCAAGATCCTACATTATTAACTTCTACAGAGAAACTAAACTTATTACAAAACTGGTATCCAGAAGTACTTCCATTCATTCAAGAATTGGAGAAATATTCTGATGAATTAGAGTCGCTTAAGAAAAGGACTGTTAGTAGCAGTAACGAAATTGCATCTATTAAATTTGTCGCCCTGAGTTCATATATAGGCACTCTAAATGCATATTTCGCATTATTTATCGGTACTATTGATAAGGGAAAAGTGAACTTAAAGGATCACGATGTGGTTAAGGGCATTCTTAAAGCCAGGGAACTATGGCGATTGGCGAAGGATTTGGAAGAAGGTAGAGAAGAAGTATTGGACACGCTTAAAAATAAGACTGCAAAACGTATGTCTGCTGCTGCGATGATTTCTCCTTCTTCGGATAGTACTGAGGATACAATCTGGCAGTCTGCCAGTGAAACATTTAGTGATGACGAAGAGAAAGAACAAGAAGAAAAATCTACTACTGTCGCTGCTGCTCCGACCACCGTCGCCACAAAGAGAAAGAGAGGCATGGAAAATAAGATCGATTCCGATTCCGATTCTGGATCCGATTCTGAGTTCTCTGTTAAAGCCCCATCTATCATTAAGCCAAGCAAGAGATCTAAGAAATCCAAATCAGATTACCGCGAAGATGATATCATCGACAACGTTGACCTTGCAGATAAACAGGCTCGTAAGAAATCCTTACGATTCTATACATCCAAAATCGACCAACAAGCACTTAAATCGACCACTGGTAGAGAGAAATTCTCTGGTGACCTTGATCTTCCCTACAAAGAAAGACACTTTGAACGTCAGCAGAGACTCATTGAAGAAGCTCGTAAACGAGGACTTAAAACGTCGACATCAGGTGCCTATGATCCTGCTGACGATTTTGGATCTGATAACGAAAATGACCGTACTACTGCAAAGTCTGTCAATGATGCTTTTGGCGATGATTACTATAATACAATCAAGTCAGCCTCTACCAAACGTAAAGAAGACAAGAAGGCCATTCATTCCCTGGCAGTGGCTGCTGCTAAGGAAGGCCGTCTCGAAGAACTGGCTGCTGAGCAAGCTGCTGCCAATGGTGATAAGCGAGCTATCAACTATCAAATCCTTAAAAATAAGGGTTTGACGCCCAAGCGAAACAAAGACAACCGTAACTCCCGTGTTAAAAAGAGAAAGAAGTATGATGCTGCCAAGAAGAAGCTACCCAGTGTCCGACAAGTGTACAAAGCTCCTACTACCGCATACCAAGGTGAACAAACTGGTATCAAGAAGAACATTATTCGTAGTGTTCGTTTTGCCAATTAATTTAATTAAAACATACTCTGCATTCTTACCGATCTCTTTGCTGGCCTGCCATGCTCGGCTAGGCTCTGCCTCCGGCGGCTGGGCTGCGCCCAGACCCGTAGCTCTGCTTCGCAGAGTGTCTGATTCTGTCGCCGATAAAATAGCAAAGCAATGGACGAATCCGGAATTGACCAACTAGACTATGCGCCCACGTTCCTGATAGGCAGGCCGTCCCTGCGTTTGCCAATTAAATCACCCGTTTATAGAGTATGCAAGTGCCATAAATGCTACGATAACTGCGTCTAATGATCGATATAATAATATTATCATTTTATCTTAAATAATCGCACCTGGGTTCACATATATATATCTAGGGTCTTTCTATCCACCATCTATTGGCACAATCATGGACGAGTAGGTGGAATGAGGTGAAATGACTGGATACGGACGTATTTTCCGGTCGACATAGATAAGCACAGGGCAGCTGATTAACGCGATATCTACGCGTTTGTCGCTCGTTTAACGTGCGCTGCATAACTTAATTACTGCGCCTTACTGTATAGCAGTAGTAAATAAACAAACGCTTTAGCGTTAACGCTAAAATAACGCTCTGCACTCCACACTCCGCACTTTGCTCGCATTTTCTTTGCTGCGTATATAAATATCACAGTAAACGACCATCTCTCCTTTGTTTATTTTCCACTTTTTCGGTCGTTATAAGGTTAACAATAAATGCCAAACAAGAAACAAAACAACGAAATTCAACAAAGTTCTTGAACTTGTTTTGCTTCAACCGTATATTGTTTAGCTCCTTCTGCTTCTTCGTCTTCTCTTGTCCTTCACTCCTGTTCATTGTTGTTTGTAGTGTTGCTGCTATTCATTATTGCCGTTCATTGTCCAAGGTATCAACTAATTAATGGATTCTTTCCACTATATTGGCCCGTCTTCTAAATTTTCACCACCCAATCCTATTGGTTCTGACCGTCCTGTACGACAGTCCTCTGATATACCATCCCGCCACGTCTCCGCCAGCTACTCTCCCAACAAGTCTAGTAATGCTGCTCTCTTCACGCATCACCTAACCGATTCTATCAGAGAAAGAGGTTATAACTCACTGGTTCATCCGCCCTCTTCTTCTTCTTCTTCCCTCAGGTTCCAAACATTTTGCCAGGATCAAAATAATGCCATGCCGCTATCTTTCCATCCGCTGCAATCTTCTGTTCCTCCACCTCCGCCTCCTGGATTATCGCCACAATCTTTATCTGCTTCTCACCTTCCCGCTCGAAACCTTTGGATGCCTATGCTCTCAGGCTCAAGCTCAGGCTCTCATTTCGGACAACAACCGTCAACCCCGCCTCCACCTCCACCTCCACTCCGCTCTCAATCTATCGCTATGGCACCCCATATTCTTGACCGATATTCACCCCCTGGTCCTATTTCAACGTTCTGTACACTATCGGAAGAATCCCGCTTGGTCCAGATCAGACCATATCCGACCATTGTTTCTCCCCCTTCACCTTTTAGTCCGCAGTCAATTCTTCGGCTTTGTAATTTAATTGGTCATTCTGTATTTACTGCAATTAACGGCTCAACAGTAGTGGCTCTTTATTACGATATGAGAGATGCAATTAGAGTGTTTCATTGTCTCTGTGAACGGCAGACTCAGTATCCAGAAGAGTTTAACCGCATACACGATGAATACAGAAAATTATCCATTGAATATGTACCACTTCACGAGTTCAGCAGCGTTCTTAATGATCACCTAGCGCCAACCGATATTGAATTGTATAAGCGGCCTCATTTATACATTACTTTGGAAGATAGAGATTGTTATAGTAACTCGGCCAACGACGTTCTTTACCGCATCTTGTCGAATTCGTTTGGCGATATTAGATACTTTAAACATATCTCTGGTTCATTATCACACTCTGTTGATTCTCAAATGGTGTTCGTATGCGAATTTTTCGACATCCGTTGTGCTTTAGAATGTGTCAAAGTAACCGGAACAGCGAGCATCACAAGAAAACTGCCCTTTCGAAGCTCGTTTGTTTATAGTCAGACTCATGAATCATCACCATTCCAAGACTATTCAACTAATACAAATAGTACAAATAGTCCTAGTCCTAATACGAGCTCAAACATGTCTTCCACGTTGAACTCTGTAGGCAGTTCTGTTGAGTCTAAACGAAGTTTTGCTTCTGTTGCTAGTTCCGCTTCTACTATTGCTACCAGCACCACTACGTCTATTGCTGTGCCACCAAAGTCTAACAAGTCTTTGACCTCCTCACAAGAACTCTTGGTAACCACCAAGCAGGAGATGGATTCGAATTCTAAAGCAGACCAGCCCAATACGCCGTCTTCCTCCGTTGCCACCAGTACTACTAAAAATACAGATTCCCCGCTTACGGTCGTAACCAAAGCCCCCGTCTCAAGCAATAATATCGTTGACCTCGACCGTATTCAAAAAGGGTTAGATACCAGAACAACTCTCATGATACGCAATATTCCTAATAAAATCGACCAACAAATGCTAAAAGAATATATTGATGTCACCAATCGCAATACCTATGATTTTCTCTATTTAAGAATCGATTTTGCCAACAAGTGTAATGTTGGCTATGCTTTCATTTCATTTATTAAGCCAGAACATATCATTACCTTTGCTAAAGCACGGGCCGGTACAAAATGGAACAAGTTTAACTCTGAAAAGATTTGTGATATGTCGTATGCTAATATATATGTGGAGATTCCCAGGTTTGAGAGGTGTTGGCTGAGCCACCCTGGAATATTATTACATCGATCTCTGTCTTAGTTGCGAGTGCTTTCGTTTACTCTATTTACTAACTACTCGTATACTCAGGGTAAAGAGAGCCTAATTGAAAAGTTTCGCAATTCCAGCGTTATGGATCAAGGTAAGTAGTAGTAGTAACAGTATTGCAATGTCTGCCTGGCTTGCTAGGTCTGTTAGATTCTATTTGTTTGTTTCACTAACCTAGAAAAGACCCCGCCTATCGTCCTATGGTTTTTTTCTCAGACACAAAACGTCTTGGCCAAGACCAAGAGTTTCCTCCTCCCAATAACCTCAATCGTAAGCTACGTTCCCAGGCCAGTATTCAGCACGTTGGGCTATTTCCACCTCACGATTCTCGTTTCCAAAAGTCCCAAACTACTCAGCAAGCCGGAAGCAATAATGGAAATAGCGGCCGTTAACCTTGTTGTTTGTTAATCCATCTTTCTTGTTTCTTATTTCTCTTCCTGGTTTCAGTTTCTTGTTTCCTATCCATATCGCGTCTCTTTGCGCTGTATTTTTTCTATTCTATTTATTTTTAACTTGGTTACAGATTTGCTTGTCTTATTATAATACAGGTGAGATGTTGGTTAGCGTTCCACGAATATAATCTCTGATAATAATTTGGTTAACCATTTGGTATTTTTTTTTTCTTTCTTGTCATTTTTTCCTGCTTTTCTCACCATCAGATCGTTGGATAATTGTTTCTCAATTTTATGTTTCTATTTAGCGCTTTTAGGGTTTATATAATTATTTGATTCTATAGTTTTCTTTTATATCCTTGCTGTATACTTTAATAAATTCAGTGTTAATTATAACTTGTCTGAAATTTTTCCGAGCGAAATGGCCGGTATTCTTCTAAACTGCATATTGTTTGTTCCGCAGGATGGAGGGGACTTATGTGTGAACACGATTTCAATGCCTCTGAGTAGGTCGGTCTATTTGTATTCGCTAGTGTGAGCCCCGAGAGCGACGATCCTAGCAAATGAGCCCTGCGAGCTACTTCAAGAGCCGCCCACATGTCCCGAAGATGATACCAATCGCAATACCTCTGCTAATCGAAAACTAATGGCTGAGAAAAAACAAAAAGCCGTCAGTGAGATTGACGCGCTATTTTCGAGGCAAGGCAACGTGCTGAAGCGCGTGTTCCTGTCTCATATATATTTATAATTATAACAATGTCTAAAAGCTGGATAAACATGAAAAAGCTAGGGCACGAGCCCAAACTTCCTCTGCTTGCGGGGGTCATCAGGCTCTGAACGTCCACTCGCTAGCAGAACACCCAGCTAGGCAAAGTGGAATAGTCACAGGAACACAGCCTGGCCTTGCAATTAGAGACGACTACTCAATTGTAAAAGCAATTGAGAACCTGTAAATAGAACATTTTAGTAAAAAACATCGACGATACAAGATAACGTGCTTCTGAGGCGAGACAACGATGTGTCTCGCAGATGATAAACAACTAAGTGAAAGATGTCAAAGTACTAAGATAGAAACAGAATTCATAGTCAGCGACTGGAGGTGCAACTGGTTTGCCATATCACAATGATGTATAACCTCATGTCTCGGTATGGTTTCTGGCGGAGTTCTGATAGGATTCAGGATCGCGACTCAGCGGAGCCATCGCGTCTCTACGACTTCACCGGCGGTTAGTTACGCGGTTAGTTCGCGCTGCTGTGACTATGTTTGATGTTCACTTATGCATAGTAAAATAATATGGTAAGGCTAAAAATTTGAATTTGGTAGTATACAGGCGAGGCTTAATCGCACAGTAAGTAAACACACATCATCAACAAAGGCAACAGCAGCCAGTCAGCCAGCTGAGAAGAGAAAGGGTTGGCAACATTCGACCAAGCAAAGAGGTATTTCATGCCCAGTAGCCAAAACCAATAGACAATCAAACAAATAATCCAGAACAGTTGTATCGTAATTTATTAACGATAGGGAAAACAGAAAAGAAGGAGCTCTTTTGTCGACTATATAAAACGGAAGAACGATCTAGCGATCCACAACTGATTTGCTACGGGCTAGCAGGTGGCAAAGGTAGTAGCTCGAAGAGAATACAGTAATACCTTTTGACGAGAGACTGCAAGTGCCAGTGGATCAGAAAGTAAGTGATGGGACTGTGCGAATCACTCGTGCGAAGCTCAAGCCAGAGACACCACCCAGTGCAAAGCATAAACTAACCTGTGACAAGGGGAGGAAGACGCAGGAATGTCGGATGATAGAACATCAACTGTCAGCTCGATATCATCGAAGCCACCTCTCTTTGTGGGAGTGAATTTGCCGGCTAAGCATGGGGTTTCGGATCATTTGGTTGTCGAGGCAGCGTTGGATCAGGGCTATGACATGGTGACGTCGAGACTCACTTCGAGGTCGTATCGGAAGCGTATACAGGCGCTATTTCATGATCTGGAGAGAGTCAATCCTAGTCCTGGTGATAGCAGCCAACATCACCATAATGCATCGTCTCATTCTCATAGCCACTCATATCCTCATAGGATATTCTCAGATGGTGCTGATCTGTCGCCTTACAATAGCCCTGGCTCGATTGGCATTAGCGGTCCAGTAGGAGGAGGGGCAGCAGACCAATTACCACTTCAACAATTGCCATCAGGTACACTGTTCGAAGCCGAAGTGCCTGCTCCTGAATTGGATGATGTAGTGGTTCATCCCGGAAATCACGTTTCTAATACAATTGCATTAGCTGCTCCTTGGGTAGAAATCGATTCTAAAAACCCTCGAGTAGCAAACTTATCACTACAAGTTTTGTCGCATGAGCTAAATTACGCAACGTTTTGTGGACTGCCATATGTAATAATTTCGGGTCCAAAAAGAAGGACGAATATTGTTCAATACTCGCAAGCACTAAATACTTTGTTGATGGCTAATCCCACCTTGCAAATATCGATCCATTTGCCTTTAACAGAGGAGTTTACGAAATCATCCACTCTGGTTCCACCTTCTGATTACCTCAGTATTTGGGAAGTATGGAACACGATTCGCAGTACTTGCAACTATCCACATAATATTTCTGTTGCTTTACAATTGCCCAGGCACTCACTACCCGATTATGTTATCAACAGATGGTTTGCCGAGCCGGTATCGATGATTATTGTTGCTTCAAGATCGTTTGTTCGTAATGCCAAGGGATATCCTGTGTTACCGAAATCATCACAAACAGTGCTGAACAAGTTTTTCAAGAAAAATCCATTTTTAATAATTGAAGATCCGCAGGATTCGAGCTCTTTCGTAGGTGGTGATACTGCATTCTTATTATATCTGCGCCATTTATACCAAACATCGCCTCCTCCTTCCATCATTGAAGGATTTGCTGCGGGCTATTCTGATTACTTGCAAGCTCCCTTACAGCCATTAATTGACAACCTTGACAGTGCCATGTATGAAGTTTTTGAGCGGGATCCAGTCAAATATAATCAATATGAAAAGGCCATCTTCCATGCTTTACTTGATAGACCAGTTAAAGAAGTGGTAATTGCAGTTGTTGGTGCAGGAAGAGGTCCACTGCTTGACCGCACTTTAAAAGCTGCTTCAGCAGCAAATCGAAATGTCAAGGTCTTTGCTCTGGAGAAGAACGATAGTGCCTATGTATATTTATTAAAACGTCAAGTACAGGAATGGGGGTCAATAGTCCAAGTAGTTCGCGGAGATATGAGGTCTTGGGTGCCACCTTCAGGTACTCCGAAAGTGAATATTCTTATTAGTGAGCTTTTAGGGTCATTTGGAGATAATGAACTGTCACCTGAATGCCTTGATGGCGCACAAAGACTACTAGATCCAATCAACGGGATCATGATCCCTTCTTCCTACTCTGCCCATATAACGCCAATTTTCTCCCCAAAATTATATGCATCTGCATGGAGCTTATCGGCAGCTACAACGGCGGGATCTTCACGAGCCGGGTCTGGAGGAGCAGCCATGCCTCATTCTATTGCTAGCATAAGATCCAGTAGACCTGGAATGTGTAACTCAGACGCTCTACATTCTCCATACGTTGTTATGATGGAACAAGTGGACTTTGTATCTGATAAGATCATTCAGGCTTGGACATTTACCCACCCCTCTCAAACCATTTTGCCCAAGAATCAGCACAACATTCGTAAATGTAAAGCCAGTTTCCCAGTTCCTCATAAAACGGTTATGCATGGTATAGCAGGCTATTTCGAAGCAGTGCTTTACAAGGATGTCCATTTGTCCATTCGACCGGACACGATTGAAACAAAATCAAAAGATCTGGTATCATGGTTTCCAATATGGTTTCCGCTAAGCCAACCACTCACACTTACAGACGACTCGGAAGTTGATATAAGCATGTGGAGATTAACTGACGGCCGCAGCGTATGGTATGAATGGGCAGCTGAAGCGTATGCTACATTAGGGGTGGCGGACAATACTCGTGGGAGTTCAGTTCGAAGAATCAGAACTGGGTCTACTATATTCCACAATAGTGGAGGAAAGCATTTTTCAATGACTTTATAAAAAAACGGTATACATATATATATTGTTATTTATTTTTTAACTAATAATACCCTGTTTTTCTTTTCCTGTATATATATCGTGTAATCAAGGTGAAGAAGAACGAATCGATGGAGCAATTAACATCGAGTGACGTTTAGCACCTTCGATGGTTTCATTGGCTTGTTCCATGACCTTGACAATAGATCTGTTGAGTTCATCATTTTCCATGGCTTTTTCTTCTAAAGAAATCTTTAAATCCTGAAGAGTTGTCTCTAATGCAACATTGAGTCTTTTAGCACGGCGGTTTTCCTTTTCCAATTGAGCGATTTGCTTTTCGCCTTGACGACGACTAGCCTGGAAGCCTTGCACTTGATTTTGTAATTCATCACGTTCAGCTTTGACTAATTCGACACTATCAACAGCCTCTTGAGCAATAAGTTTTTCTTCTCGCAGTCGACTTTTAAGCTCGTCGATTTCTTCATTTTTCTCTCTTATAATCGAGTCTTTTGTTTGCACAAGTCTTTCACTGCCGTGATGTTTACCTTTGAATTCAACAATTTCCAGCTGCTGCTGATCAATCTTTTCTTTCAAGCTCTCAACCAGAATCTCCACTTTCTTGCTCTTATTCTGCAAGTTCTTTAAACATTCTTCTTGAGTTTTCAGAGCGGATTGACAGTTGTCCTTTTCTCTCCTTAAAGATTGATTGTCTCCTTTTAATAAGGAAATCTCTGTCTGGAGATCAAATAGCTGTTGGGAATAATGGGCTTCAGAGTCATTTCCAATCTTTGCCTCTAATTCAGCAATCTTTGCTTCGTATGACTTAACTCGATCATCATCGGCTAAAGTTTCTGTTTCAGATAAACTGCAGTTTGGTGATTCGGGTGCGACTAATTGTGCTTCGACGTTAACGGTACAAGAAGAAGAAGATTCCAACAGTTTGAGTCTCGACGCCAGCGCCTCCTTTTCCTGTTTTTCTTTTGCAACCGATTGCTCAAGAACTTTAACTTGGTCCATCCAGCCTTGAGCAGTTTCCCTTTCAACTCGTTCTTGTTGAAGAACTTCCTCGAGCTCAGAGATTTTGAATTTTAATTCTTCAACCCGATTATTTTGAATGCGCGAGATTGAAGGAGGGCCCATTGAAGCTCTAGAAGCAGGACGGCGAACCCTACGAGATTCGGTGGCCGCAGATGATGACCGAGAGGTACTTGGGCTACTTTTATAGTTTCGTTCCCGTAATGCTGGTGCGGGAGGTGGGCCGCCAGTAGGAGGATTAGAAAGATTTTCAGAATTATAGCTAACTCTTCGGTAGCTATTGGCCGAGTTTCTATGGTTCTGAATAGCCTGCGTTGTCGAGAGGGGCCGTGGTTCAGACGAATGTCTTCTATTAGGAGGAAACGAACGAGCAGTAGTGGTGTTGGGGGTTATCGTGGCACTTGCCATGGTGGTTGTACTATCGGGTAAATGAGTAGGTGGAATAGGGGCAATAGATGGGTGCTTCGCCAAGTATTCGCATGTTTGACTTGATCTTTTTCTGTCGTTTGCCGTCGGGGTAATATCAGATTCCGAAGCCATTTTTGTATTATGAACCCATTTAGGGATAGATGTAATTGATGTGGGAATGGGCTGAGCAGGGGTTAATTGAGTCAGCCTGGAAGCACCACTTCCTGACCGAAAGACTGAGGCAAATGTAGAATGAGATGAGTGAGGTGATGACGTTGGTATGGATGAGGGAGATGTGCCAGCTGCCATTGCTACTTTAGCAGCCTCGGCCTTAGCACGAGATGATGCCGTAGAAGAAGACAGTCGAGAAATCAAATCTGATACTCTAGTTTTACGTTTTTGAGGAGTTTTCTTCTTTGACGGAGTCGGGATTTGACTCTCCTTAGGAGTAGTACTATAATTTGTCGGAGGCGAAGACGTCATTTTATTAGGAGTAGAATTGAGCATTTTACCATTTTTTTCGCTCGTAGGGCTTGTGACGGGAGATGAATTGTTTCGTCTTAAATTTGCCGATGATATATTTATACTTTGGGGTGAATGAGAAAAGCTATGGGATCCGGAATGCTGCTTTAGGATTAAGGGGGATTTATCATTCAGCCGGCTCGAGGAGGTTTCTGATGGAGAAGAGCTTAATTTTTTCTGAGGGGACCAAGATGCCGAGGGTCTGGATATAGTAGTGGCTGAAGACGTATTTGAAGTAGTGCGCGATACTGTAGGAGAGTGATTTGGAGAAAAACTACCGGAAGTTGATGATACTACTGGAAGAGGAGGAGTAGGATTGGAACAGTTCATAGACAAAGTAGTTGTTAAGTCTTCTTCTTCGACTTCGATCATGGCCATAAATTATTATTAATTTCCGTTCTGCATATATCATATAACGTCTGTCCTGACTCTTTAACACATGGTGTGTAGGATTTATTATATAGAAATATAATAAATAACCCGGAAACAGAGCAGCGTTCAAATGATGTGGGATAAATAATAATAATACTCGAGGGTCCTGCAGCACTGAATTACTTCCTCTTATGATGAGAAAGGCGATTAGAGTTTAGAACGGGGTTAAAGTCTAAAACTAGAGAAAAGTTTAAAAGTGCGCGCCAATGTCGAAAGGAGAGAGACATGGGGGGATGAATATAGGAGATAAATTGACTGTACGTTTAGAAAGAGTAGAAATGTGTTTATCGTTTCTTTTTTTATATGTTATGATACTGAAACTTTCTTATGCTGTCGAGCAAATTCGGCGCAACTTGATGAAGATCATTTAGGAAGGAGGGACGAGCCGAGAAGCAGGATTAAGGGGCTCGTGATGGTGGTGAAGTGGTAATGATGATAATAGCGGTGGTGATGACGGCGTTGCTGATTAATCTTTATAGTCTCTTTAGAATGTAGAAATATAATTGCCAGCCAATAGTGGATCAAGATTCTGCTAGTCACCCTATTATGCTCTCGGCTAGAAATTCTCATCCAGTCGTACCACTAGTACTGTGCCAGGCCGTTAATCTCGCTACTCTAGTCGCTGCTCGTCAACGTTGGAAAATTGCCCCTGATTCTCTCTCTAGCATACAGTAACCCATAATTGTTTGTTTTATTTTGTTCTCTGGATAGACAGATCGTAGCAAAAGTAATTATTACGGTTTCAAGGGGTAGTGAGATTCAATTTGATGCTCCCTCTGTGGGAACTAGCCCATCGAGGGCGTTGATGATGAAGTTCACTGTATACCGCTGGTACTGTCTGTCAGCATCATGAAATTCTCTCTAGCTACTACTATTACTGCTACGACAGCTATTAGTTCACTCACCCGTCAGTGATATCAAATAGCCAGCCACTTGAATAAACAAAAGCGAATGTTGTTTCGTTGCATCTTTCTACTCTTAGTATCAATCAATCTGTCTATCTGTCGTGACGTGACGTTTGGGTGTGGAGCCGCACTAAGTACTGATAATTAAATATGATTACTATAACAGCTACTATGCTAGTTGGTACTCATAATAGGCAACATGCTACCGAATATATCTTGAGAATTTAAACTCAATTCTTAATAGGTAAGAATTGCAACTCAATTGTCCGGCCCGTAGTGCCAAGTTGGTCGGTAGAAAACTTAACAGTCAATTGCAGTATACAATTACTTATTGTTTGTTGTCTATGTGCATCTGTAGATAAGTCACTGAGCTCCCTTCTATTGTTAAATGTGTAGATGCAACTGAGATACCAGACAGGAAGCAGTTACATTCCATTCCTAGCAGAAAATTAGGTGCTACAGTTCGTCAAGTCACCTTTAAAGCAATGGTAATCCAATTCTATGCAACGGAATTGAGAATAACCGGATCCTTAATGCGAAAAACAATAGGGAATCGAGTAGAATGTTAAGCTCAGATATCTAATATCAGAAGTGAGACCATTCCGGGATGGTGATATCTAGTGCATATGAGAGATATATCTGGTCGCTCACGTAAGAATCGAATTTCCGTTTATTAATTAACCAACACTTAAATTATATAGATGCGTTGGTCGAAGTCGTACTCCACGAAGTGGAGTTTCCTACGGGTCTGGGCATAGCCCAGTCGCCGGAGGCACATTCCTGGCTCTACTGCCTTCTTAACGAGTAAGCTGCAGCTGATATTGCCAGCAGCCTGGAATGCAACGCGAAATAACCACCAAACACAAAATCAGGATTCCGGTCGAAACAGCTGCGAATCTGATGTCTTTGCAGTTGCAGTAGCCAACTGCAACAGCTGCTGTCTTGGAAACGATATGCCCGTACGATCTGAAAATCTACCCGAATTGTCACTAATGCTTCACAGCGCCGTTGAATATCTGACTGACATTCATACGTAGGATATGCAGTTTTTATTTTGTCATTGGGGATCTACTACAGTCGACTTCCTGGCCTCGCTACTTGGCCTAATCTGATCTGAAGGACGCAAACTTTCCAGTGCCGTTCCCAAACGACTTCCTGGTCTGCCTCCAGCGGCTGAGCTCCGCCCAGCCCGTGGATCCGCTTCGCGGAGGGCTAGGAGCGTACCGCTATTTCTACTACTATGTTTCTCTCAATTCGATATTAAGGGTGTAGTAGCTGAACGCGTCGACAGTCGCTTGAGAACCTTATATGCGGATTTATATAGCGCTTTATTCATAAAACCACCGAGAAACTTACCAATGCCGCGAAATCGGAACGTACCTACCACAGTTTCATCAGAGTCGTAACCACGTATCGAGTGGATCTGTACGTGGATCTGTTGATCGGGTTGTCTGGGTTGTCTGGGTGATAATGGTTCTGATGGTCTTAGTATTTCTGCTACTGTGAGGATCACGGCTAACGGCTTATATATCCTCTAAGTACAATACACAAGCTATTTATATGAAAATACCAATACGGAGCAGAGAGCGGCTTTTCCCATAAATAGGGAAGACACAACCAGTAAGACAGGAAAAGGTACAAGTCGTAGTTAGCTGATTAATTGACGTACTGTTTGTATTTTTGTTATGAGCTGAATTTACTTTACCCCGGAATATCCCAACTACTACCGAAGTCGTCAAAGCTACTAGATTGCCCTCGTTGTATTCCGCGCATGCGAGTACCAACACCGTGAGCATGCCAATAATCATCACAACCATTTAACTTCCATTTCGGTAATTGGTCACGACCGAGCGAAGCGAGCTACGGGTCTAGGCAGAGCCCAGCCGCCGGAGGCAGAGCGCTTCTTCAATATAATACAATTTATTAGATAAAAATAATATATAACTCATACAAAAATGCTCATTTAAAAAAATAGTTAATAATTTACTCTTCTTCTGCTGCTTCTGTTCTTGACGACACATACTCTGATGCCTTCGCCTTCACATAATCAATCTTCTTGGCATCACCAACCTTGTCTTCATAGCTCAGCCATTTTTTAAAGAAGAATTTTGCTTGCTTCATACTAAGCTTTACGCCAATGACTCTTTCAAACAACTTTTCAATTGATTCTTTATCGTTGTTCTTGATTTCGTAATCAAGATAAACGATCCACAAGTCAATTCGTCTGGGATAAGAACTGATCAGACCTTCAAATAGAGTTCTACCACGCTCACTTTCGCCTTTGGAATATTCTAACTGAGCGAATTTAGTAATGATTTCCTTATGACTTCTAGCAGGAAGCATCTTCAATGCCCTGTCTAACAATGATCGGGCTTTGATAGCATTGTCATGATCAAATAAGAAGTTTGCGTACGTAACCCAAATAGACAAATCTTCACCACCAAATTTCTTCATGGAAATATCATATAGTGCTTCTGCCTTTTTAGCTTTGCCTTCACTTTGAGCATATATACTAGCAAGCTTGAGATGAATAGTCTTAGAATCCATAAACTGAACAGCTTGCTTGAAAACATCCTCAACAGTCTGATCAGTACCAAAACTGTTTTCCAAGTTTAGTAATGCAATCCACACATTAAGGCGTTCTTCTTCTTCGCGGAAGTTAATAGTCTTGAGAGCGCGCTGAGCAACTTCTCTCGCCTTGTCTATTTCACTTAATTGCAGTTGGAAGGCCATGTAATTCATCCACATGATTGATGAATTGGGAGATCCAACCAAAAGTCTCTCGAAATCAGTCACTGACTGGGGCAGCTTCGTGTTCAAGGTACCAGTCTTGTCTTCTACAATCTTGGATCTCTTACGTCTCTTTCTAGAGCGCCCTTCCTCTTCAATACCAGCTTCTTCATCATCTTCATCTTCATTATCTTGATGGCGTTCATTAATTTGGTCAAGAGTGTTATGGCCGGTCCAATCAAAACCAACACTGAGACCATTGGCCGAATTCTTTGCTACCGACATGTCAGTCGATTGTTCATCAGATTCTTCACCCGAATCAGATTCAGAGTTTACTTCGTTCTCATCTTCGTCGTCTGAGTCATTGAATGCAATACCACCTTCGTCATCAGAATTCTCTTCATCATCTTCATCCTCATCCTCATCCTCGACAAAATCTTCCATTTCAACATCACTTTCAAGATCAGCAAAATAGGATGCTTTTAATCCAAGAGAAACACGACGCTTTTCAACATCGATTTTAAGAATTTTGGCCTTGACTTTATCACCTTCAGAGAACACTTTTGACATGTCTTGTAGTGGGACATCAGCAATCTCGGTTTTATGACAAAGGCCAGTAACTGAAGTCTCGTCTAGTTTAACGAAAAGCCCAAAATCTTCAACCTTGGTAACCACACCGTCATACAAATCTCCTTCATTAAGATCGGCTAAACCAGGTGCTTTAGTTGGTTCTTTACCAGTAACAGCAGACTCTTTCAATGTTAACTCAACTCTACCGGACTTGGCATCAACACTAACTACTTTACAGGTAACCACTTGCCCTACCGAGTAATACTTTTTCCAATCCTTGAGATAAGAGTCAGAAAGATTTTTAATCTGTACACGGCCAGCGACTGTCTTACCCAAGGAAACGAACAAACCACCATCGGCAACGTTCTTTACAAAGCCACGAATGACGTCGTCAACCTTGACATCAACAACAGATTGAATATATCTATCCACAGCAGTCGGCTCTCCATCTTTACTAGTTTCGGAAGGACGAATGGTGACAGCAATTTTCTTGTTAGAAGTGTCGATACTAATAACCTTGGCCTTGACCAATTGATGAGGAAGATAGGTCATCTTCAAATCAGCAGAATAATCATCTAATGCGTCGGTAATAAATGCAGCAGCAGTGATATTGTTTCCAAGTTTGACAAATACCAAGTTTTCAATAGCTTTAGTAACGAACGCTGGCAAGATTTGGCCCACCTTGACGTCAGTAAACTCTCTGACTGAAGTACCGTTATGTAAACGAACAGAGAGTTTGAGGTTATTGTTCTTAACATCGACATGCGTAACTGAACACTCGACGGCACTACCAATAGGATAGTGAGATTCGACATCTTCTAATTCGTCGGCATTATTGGTCAAGTCGAGAAGAGGGATTCTGCCCCGGACGGTTGGCGATAGATTTACCCAAGCAAAGTCAACAGTGAGATTGTTAATAAATGCTAACCAAGAGCTGCCAACCTTGACATCCGGCAAAGTCAGAGGGTCGTATGTAGCCGAGGAAAGATCAGACTTCTTTGTACTCAATTCGTATACTAAATGAGAAGCATTTCGATGAGAGATGGCCAGGAAAGTATGATTACGAGCATCATGGAAACCAATAATCTTTACATCAACAACCTGATTTTTTTGGAATTGATGAAGGGGGTTCTTGTTATCTGGGATAGATTCATAATTGTCATAGATTTGAGAGACATCAATACGACCCTGGACGTTATCCGCCAATTTGACATTTAGTTGAGTTTCCTTGACGCTGACAATTTGAGCCTTGGTAATCTTACCAGGCACAAACTCATCAATAGAGGTAATTGTTTCATCAATAGGTTTGAAAGATGACCCATTCGCGGTAGCAGTAACCTTTTTAGAAGTCTTGAATTTGGGGGCTTGAAGTGACAACTGGAATCTGTTCCTGGCATCATCAATGTCAATAACATAACATTCAACAGACTGACCAGCACTGAACTTTTGTGATGGGTCACTAATAAACTCATCAGATAAATCCTGTTTCAGAGCCAGGCCAGTTAGACTGCCAGCAAAGCCGATAAAGGCACCTTTAATAGTAGCATTCTTGACGTATCCATGTAACTTAGCTCCAACACTGATTTGAGACATCTCGCTAGGAAACTTGCCAACTTTGGCATCTTCAACCAATGAAGGTTTGGCAGATAAATTAATAAATCTCTTTGTCAAATTTTTCTCAAGTACAACTAAAGATTCCAAAGTTTGACCAACCTTGAGCTTCTTAAGTTGTGCTTTGGGGTCATTACCATCAGTCAAATGGCTAGATGCAATAACACCGCGAATGTTATATGGTAGAACATTGACCACCGCACCATCCTTGGTCTTTTCAACAATAGACGCAGAAACTATAGACCCCAGTTCTAATGATGCTAAATGAAGCTGACTATCAGACGAGTCGGTTCTACATGAAACAATAAGTCTCTCAGCCTCTGGATCAACAGAAAGGATTCTTACAGCAACACTTTGGCCAAGTCTAAAATGGTCTTTAGGGTCCTTTATAAACGCTTCACTAATTTCTGCAACTGGAAGGAAACCTTTAACACCACCGAAAAATTCTACAATAGCGCCTTTTGGTTGAAGAACAACAATAGTACCAGGCGTCTTGATACCGGTCTGGGCATCTTTATATGATAACAGAATTTTATCTTCTGAATTGACTAATGCTTTTTTTAGTGTCAGTTGGATCTTGTGACGTTCTTTATCAACTCGTAAGACCTAAAAATTGGTTTGTTAGTTCCTGTTAATCTACCTCTGAATAATCAAACAGCTCATTCTACACTTACTCTAGCGGTGACTTTCATTCCTGGCTTGAACTTCTTCTCTGGGTGTACCAGTTTAATATCACTGAGGTGAATATCATTGGCAATACCACTAAAGCCTTCCCATAGCTTGATTATAACACCACCTTTGGGCAGAATCCGATCAACTGTACCGCTGACCTTTTCACCAACGGGAACGTCTTCAACGCGGAGGTATTTTTGTTCCAGGATTGCCTTTTCAGTAGACAGAATGTAAAGATTATCGGCATAATTATAACTGAGAACACGTGCAGAATGCGTACTTCCTACAGAGTATGCTGCTTCAATGGAAAGATCTTCGATTCTCTTGTCCGAAACACGCGATACATGTAGGAAACCTAAACTTTTAGTGCCAATATCAACGTAAAGTCCGTTGGTATCGACAACTTTAACTTTTGCTTCAACTATTTGGCCAACTGGCAAAGCATCAGCATCTTCAGGAGATTTTAATTCAACTGTCGTCTCAAGAAGAGACACCATAACTTTTGTACTATTTTCGTCATCACTATCACTAACAGCTGAAGGTGGTGAATAAATAACTCTACCTTTGATAGTTTGTCCTTCCTTAAACTTTTCTTCCAATAAAGTTTTATCGAGAACACCAGTGTGAATGGTGTCAATAGTAGCGGTAATAGCTCCGAAAATCTTTCCCATCAAACCATTAGTCTTAATATCGGTAATGAATACCTCGACTAATGTACCGGCAAGAAGTGATTTGTTAAGAGTAACAGATTTAACAATTGTCATTTTCTTGGCAGCTGCAGAGGCAGTCAGGGTGAGAGTACGGCCATTAGCAGATTTGGAGAGAACAGTCAACAATAGAACCTGTCCAACACTAAGAGATGAGGCTTCGATTCCAGCATGTGATAGCTCTTTGTTAGACAGAAACCCTGTAATCTCGTCTCGACCGACATCTACAATAATACCATGATCTTCAATACTCTGAACAGAGCCCTGAATAGATATACCACCAGCAAGGTCATCAGCTTCAATTTCTTCGTTAACTTGTATAGGATCAATCGATAGCTCGACTCTTCTCTTGCTATTGACTTTTTCGTTTTCCACAACCAAGGCACGCAGCCATTGGCCGATTTTAAATAAATCTGATAATTGAGGAAGGTCAGTTCCCTCTTCATTGTCTTCATCTTCGTCTTCACTATCTGCTGTCTTATCTATTCGCTCAGATAGCTTTGCAGATATATTCGTGATTGGTACGTAGCCTAATAAATTATTGGGGAGAGATAAAGCGATATCAAGGCTATTGACTTGAACTACCTGGCCAAGTACAATTGAGCCAGCGGTCAACTTTGCGAAGGACAAACTGTCGATTTTAACTTTATCCTTAATAGACTTAGTCTCGCCCTCTTTTTTGTTGTGTACTTTCTTTGGCTTCTTTGATCGTTTCTTCTGACCATTAGCAGTGGAATCTGATGCCTGTATCACAGTTAGTCTCTTGGTCTACCTCCGGCAGCTGGGAACTACCCAGACCGGTAGCTCCGCTTCGCGGAGAGCCACTTACAGTAAATAAATCCCTAGTAGCTTCGTTTGTGACCTGTTTAATCTCTAATGGAGTAAGAACATTGCTTCCTCCTCCACGAGGGAAAGCAGTATCTTCAATTTTTAGCGTAGAGGGTGGTTGTTGTTGCGCAACTGGCGCAGGCCCAGCCACGTCTTCTCTCTTTCTTTTGAAACTCATTATATCTGAGTTGATTTAATCTTTAGAAGTTTTCCAAGATAGTGTTAAATATGAGTAGTCTCGAAAGACCAAAATATTTCACCAAAAAAAAATATAGGGATCAGGTGAACCCTTGACCTGAACTTCTGAAATTTTTTGGATCTTCCGTACCCTATTATATTGGTTGATCCTAGATAGTGCATATATTATGCAGGGTTTAGTATAACGGCGAGAAGAAGAAGATAGAATGGCGGAGGCCGAAAACAATGACATCAATCCCACTCGGGACCGAATCCGATACAACACAGCCACGAGCGCTGCTGCTTCGCTAAAGGGAAGAGCGAAGGGCTGAGACCGGCCGCGGTTTGTCAGATTTCCCAGTATGCAGGCACTGCCTGGACGAGTCGATAGCCAACAGGGAGCGCCTGATCCTACGTCTATACGAGCATATAAAGCTGTCATTATACTAGCTCTCTACAGCTCGCGAAACGAGCACAACGGGTCTGGGCGGAGCCCAGCCGCCGGAGGCAGAGCCAGGGACTGTGACAGAGGCAGAGCTAGAGCCGTACGGCAGCGGATACACGGCGCGCATGAAATTATTCAGCACCGGAGATGGTGCAATTTCTGATCCATGCACTCACTATATATATAACCAGCAGGTACAGCAGTTCTGTCCACATACAAAGTACATACATTTCACATTACGATTAAATCGGTTAATGGTATTTAATAACTTCTTTCCTAAACTATTTGTTCGTCTATTAGGTTCCTCTCGTCCTGCAATGTCGGCTGCTAAGATTTCTCCTACGTTAGACACAGTTGGCTATGAAGTAGCCACAGTTGGTGCGGGTTGCTTCTGGGGTGTTGAACATATTTATCGTAAGCATTTTGGCAATGGGAAAGGATTGATCGATGCTCGTGTTGGATACTCTGGCGGCACTACTACCAATCCCAGTTACAAGCAAGTTTGCACCAGTGGCACTGGACACGCCGAGGCGTTACAATTCACGTTTGATCCAAAGATTGTTAGTTACGATACTTTAATTGATTTCTTCTTCAGAATGCATGATCCTACACAGCTGAATCGTCAAGGACCCGATCAAGGAACTCAGTATCGTTCAATCATCTTTACTCATAACGTCGAGCAGCAGAAGGTAGCTGAACAAGTGAAGCAACGTCTTCAGAAAACATTCTATCCCAAAGCTCCTATTGTAACAAAGATTGAGTCAATTGAGAACTTCTGGGACGCCGAGACCTATCACCAATTATATCTCGTTAAGAACCCCAGCGGATACGAATGTCCTAGTCACTATGTCCGTACGAAGCCACAGCTCTAACGCACCGTTCTGGCACCGGCGCTACGTAACTTGTAACATATTCCAATATCATTGTGTATTTCTACTAAGCGGGTGATTCGCCTCCGGCGGCTGGGCTCCGCCCAGACCGGTTGGCTCGCTTCGCTCGTTTCTGTGTGATCCAGGACCTCTGTTCTGCGGTTGCTGAACTATATACGATTGCGATAAGATAAGCAACCCCCTCCACGTGATGCGTACAGATCAGTTGTCCCTTACATAATTCTACCACAACAGCCTTACGGTCCAATGTAAGTCACCCTGTACCGTATCTCCACTTTCATTTACAGTGACCAACTCAATCTCATAGTAACCAAGAGCACCAACATCACCACCACGACTATGGCAGCTGGTATCTCTGGCTATGCTATTTATGCCTTTGATGTTCTTGTAGCCCGGCTGGAGGACAGGATCCCTCATACGCTGGCCCAATGTTTAGCAGCAGTTCCTGGTGGCCAAGTGTTTACTGGTAAGAGTCCATTGTTCGTGACCTGGAATACCGTGAATAGTAAAGGCGGCGTTGCCTTGAGAGGGTGCATCGGAACGTTTGAGGCAGAAGAGCTTGAATCAGGAGTGCGCACCTACGCTCTGACAGCTGCTCTTGAAGACCCCCGGTTCAGTCCTATTCGAAGCAGGGAGCTAAGCACATTGGAATGTGGAGTCACCATCTTAAAAGATTTTGAGCCAGCGGCAGATCCATTAGACTGGGAGATTGGAGTTCATGGCATCCAAGCGGTGTTCACTCACAGAGGACGAAGAACCAGTGCCACCTTCCTCCCGGATGTTGCGGTCGAACAAGGATGGGACAAGCCCACTACATTGGAATATCTGGCAGATAAGGCCAATGCGCATCCAGATTCCAAAATCACCTTGACTCGTTACAAGGGCGAAAAGTCAGCTGTTCGCTACGCAGAGTATCTGGATATCATTAACAAAATAGAGGCCGAGTGATGGTATTCCCCTTTTCAGCCTCTGGCGGCTGGGCTCCGCCCAGACCCGTCGCTCGCTTCGCTCGATCTGTGTAGCCAAATAATAGTCGCTTTCCTACCCTTCTGAATGAGGTTTAGGCGTGCTCGCGCAGCGAGCACAACAGGTCTGGGCAAAGCCCAGCTACCCAGAGACAGAAAAGGGGGGATAAGCAATGAATTTGAAATTAATAAATATGATACAAGTAGTGAAAGGTCTATAGCGAATGACTAGGGTATATATGTATATAAATAATCGGGAGATCTTTTACTTTTTGTCAGTGGCTCTGTAGACACATTGTCCAAGCTTGTATACTTGCTTGATGTTACCACGGGCGTCTAGGACGGTCAAGTCAGCATCAGCGTTGGCTCGGAGCGTTCCTTTGCGACCTTGGACACCAATGACCTTGGCGGGATGAGTAGTGACGGTCTTCAAGGCAGTCTCGATGGGGATCTGGGCCCAGTCAATGAGGTTGCGCAGACATGTGTCCAGCTCAACACCAGAGCCAGCAATGGTGCTGGTACCGTTGAGGAACAGTAACAGGTCATCTTTGACAATGCTCTGTTCACCCCATGTATAAGTGCCAGAAGGTAAACCCATGGGGAACATGGCGTCAGTGACCAGACAGCAGCCTTCAGGGTGAGCGTGGTAGGCAACAGCAACACCGCTACGATGAACGTGGATGCCATCGACGATAATACCGTAATAAGGTTTCGTGAGAGACGAAGTTGAGGTAGGCAAGTCTTTATCAGGTGCGCCAAGTAGACCGAAAAGACCTGGCTCTCTATGATGTGGTTGAGTCATGGCGTTGTAAACATGGGTAATCATCTTGGCACCAAGATTGACGGCTTTACAACCACCATCATAGTCTAACACAGAGTGACCTAAGGATACAGTGATGCCACGTTTGGTTAAATCGGAAATGGATTCCATGACACCTTCTTGCTCAGCAGCAACTGTGATGATAGCGGCGCCATCAAGATTCTCTTCTCCATAGACTTCTTCAAAAGACTTGATATGCTTAGGAGCTGTGATGATGGCGTCACGAGGATGACAACCGGGCTTCTTGGGACTTAGAAATGGTCCCTCCAAATGGTAGCCCAGACTTTCAGCAGCAGTGGAAATTCTTTGCGGTTTTAAAACAGGTAATACTTTCTGGTAGACATGGGGATAAGTAGATGGTAAAGTAGGGCAATATGAAGTAACGCCAGTCTTGAAAAGCTGTCTACCAATATAAGCGACACCTTCTTCAAATGCTTTAGTAGACCCGTCGCCGTAATTGACATCACAGAAATCCAAGCCAAACGCGCCGTTAATCTGAGCATCGATAAATCCAGGAGACAGAATATCACCATTCAAATCGATGGTAGTAACATCCTCCGCAGATACGACGCTTTGTTCTTTCTCAAAGTCAGTATCAATACTGCTTTTAAGGATGATACCAGACTCAACGTCTACCCATAATTCAGAATTTGGATATGAAACTCCGTCGTCACATAAAGTGGCATTAGTAAATCTGATAATAGGAGCAGTGATGCCAGCTAATAGCTTGTCTTCCTGAGAAAAGACTGAGCTGGGCGAATTTGGCGATACGAGCGAGTCGTCGGCGTCGCTATCAGCGTAACCCGAAGTGTTGGGAGTTGACGAAGTTAATACTCTAGGCATATTGTGTCTTATTTGTGAAGATGGTTTTATTCTCTATCCTTATTGTTCTGCTTCGTCTTCGGAATATCTTCTCCTATATATATAATCGACAAAAAAAAACCCTACCAGTACTACTCTACTCTATGCTACTACTTTAATCTTCTTCGATGATTAGCGGCAACGGCAACGGAAGAGAGTAGTGCAGCAGTACAACAGTAACATTAGAGAGAAGCTTTTCTTTTTTGTTGCTGGTCTAACCATATGCCAACTGAAACATGCGTAGAAAAAAAGGAAGTAGGAGATCGGAAATGGCTGGGATGAGAAAGAAAGAGAAGAACAGATCGTCAGCGAGGCTCACAGAATCAGGAATCCATGTATATAGAGATAAGAGAAAAAGCAAACAGTTTGAAATCAGCTCGGTAAAGGTTATGGAGGCACGATTTTGAAGATGGCAGGGAAGGCGGTATGTGACACGATGACGGCAGAGGCAGCAGCGGAGGAGGAATATGTTGAGTGAGTTAGTTGGTCGCAATTTGGAATAGACGGCCACTAGAACCTTGTCTATAGATAAGAACAGGCAATTCAATTTCACGAATCAGCTATGCCCAGCTTGATTCTTGAAGTCCAATTAGTGCGGACAGAACGGGATAAGCTATCACTGAGGCCAGACTGACAATTGGGACCAGACCAAAGACCAACAAAATCGGGTTCAAACAGCACCAGACCGTTGAATGTTACATATCACGCTCATTCATTATGAACCGTGGCATGTGCGGCGTGACTTGTAAGGTGAAATGTGATCTGCATATTTGCGCATATGTTACACTGGCTAATATCCAACGTTACATTAGAGTAGTAGTAGTAGAGTAGTAGTAGTCTGGAGAGAAGAGGCAGTAGAGTAATGCTGTGGAGGAATGTGAATGGGGATGAAGATGGGGTAAGAGATGGGGGAACAGGGGACGTGCTCCAGTAGCAGCGAGATATAATGGCACACTGTTGTGGGATACGGTTACAGGAGTGGTAGCGGTGGTGGTGGTGGTGGTGGTAGTGGTAGAATTGAACGGTAAGCATGCTGAAGGTGAAGAAGCTTGTCACTATAGCGATAGAGAAAGTCACATTATGTGGAATGATGGCACTACTACGCTCATGTAACGCAGGGGCTGGCACGCTGGCGAAGACGATGAGAACATGCACAGATAAAGGGCGATGAGGATGGCGCAAATCACTCCTCTTTCTGTCCGGCGGTTGGCCTCTGCTAACCTGTTACTTCGTGGAGGAACTGTGACCACAGCCGGCTTACTACTGCTGCTCTGCTGGTGTGGTGAAGACGATTCGACTTTCCACCATTGGCGCCTGTCAGCTCAGGGGGATGTGCACAACAGTATCGATCTTTCCAATTGCTCAACAAGAAGGCGAGCTGCTGAAAAGCTATCTATCTTCTTAACGAGGCAAGTATTCAGTAATGTCATGTTGGCGAGCTCAGGGGTCGAGTATTCCAGAATAGGTAGGTGGACCCTGCCTGAGCTCCTTGGATATGAAGACTTCGCCAGCCGTGCAAAACCTCTTTTTAGTCATAAAAAAAAGCTGCTTAGAGGGGTGTAAGATCACCTTCCCAAAGTATTTTCTAAAAACTAGAGGCATTATTAGAATCTCAATGTGTCGCTTATGTATTAAAAATGTTATAATATATATATGATCGCCAACAAAATTTTGGTCAAAATCGCTGTTGAAATTGTCTTGACCCCGATAGCAGAATTATAGTTTTGATAATAGTCGTTCTGTGGCCGCACGGCTGGCTTAGTCGATCTCGGGTCGCACAACCGAGTAAGGAAGCTCTCAGTCCAGCGACCAGCATTTTGTCTCACCTCCGACCCTCTTGTCGCTGCTCTACCCACTATTAGAAGCCCATAGCAGCTCGCTTCGCGAGCTGAACGGGTCCGGGCAGCGGCCGGCCGCCGGAGGCCGACCGCCCACCAGCCCCACGCGTACGGTCGTCTTCACGCCGCACATGCGTCCCCAGAATGAAGCAGACGTTAATTTAGTCTGTAAAGTGAAGAGGACCAAAGTGGAGTGAGTTTAACGGGAGTGCACGGACGAGAGAGCGAGTGAGAGAGTCGATTGTAAGATTACGCAAAAGCCAGCTGATTCGCGAAGCGAATCACAACGGGTCTGGGCAGAGCTCAGCCGCCGGAGGCGGAACCTTCCGCCCACCCTACTACCACCACTAACACACACAGTCAGCGAAGGAACGATGGATTTTGAATTTTCGGATCAGTTGCCGGTTCAACTGACGGACTTGGGCAAGGCGATTGGCCAGATGTTCATGGTGGGGTTCTCGGGAGAAGTAGTCACTGATGAGATTCGAGAGCTCATCACAAAGTATCATATTGGATCGATTATTTTGAGCGTCAAGAACCTTCGGGATGCAGAAACGACGAGGACACTGATCTTGGAGTTGCAACAAATTGCCCATGATGCGGGCCATGAGCATCCACTGTTAATATCCATTGACCAAGAGAATGGTATGCTCAATAATTTATATGACGAAGAGTACTTGAGCCAGTTTCCTGGTCCAATGGCCATTGTAGCCACCAAGTCGCTGAGCTTGGCGAGACAAGTAGCGCATGCAACCGGACTACAACTGAAATCGCTAGGAGTAAATTGGGTTCTAGGACCAGTGCTGGACGTGCTAACGAATTCCACAAACCGGTTGCTGGGAGTGAGGACGATGGGAGACGATGCCCAGGAGGTGACGAGATTCGGCTTGGCGTTTATGGAGGGCTACGAATCAGCAGGAATCTGTCAATGCGGAAAGCATTTCCCAGGATATGGCAATGCTACAGTGGACTCTACGGTCAGTCTGCCAGTAGTGCCCGAATCGATCGAGCAGCTCGAAACGTCGTCCCTGATCCCATTTCGCGAGGCTATAAAGGCAAATATTGATTCCATCATGGTTGGAGGATGCGCGTTGCCAAAGATCGCAATGAATGAAATGCATGCATGCCTGTCAGAACGAGTGGTTCGTGAACTGCTAAGAGAAGATATGGGCTACGATGGGGTCATTGTAAGTGAATGTTTGGAGATGGATGCGCTGTATGAGAATGTGGGAGTTCGCCAGGGTGCAGTTATGGCGGCAATTGCAGGCTGCGATGTCGTGCTTGTATGTTCTTCGTACAGGTTACAGATTGAGGCGATTTCCGGACTGTTTGGAGCCGTTACAAGTGGCATCTTAGAAGATGAGGCCATATATGCGTCTGCACGGCGAGTCAATAAAATCAAACGCAAGCATCTGTCATGGCAGGAGGCGCTGAATCCAAAGCCACTGTCATATTTAAAAGAGCTGAAGAAATCACACTTGGAATTATCCAAGACTGCGTATCAGCAATCGATAACTCTGGTACGAGACCACAACAAGTGTATTCCATTATCAAAGTCGGTTGAACCAGATAGCGACATTGTGCTGTTAACGCCGCTCGTGACACCACTAATATCTACTAAACACGACGCGAACCTAGATCATTTATTGCTTGGAGAAACAGTGTTTCAAGAGTTTGGCAGGTCGCTAGCTAAGTTACATAGTGGGAAAGTGCTACATGCCAGTTATACAGCCAATGGTGTTATTAGCATGCACGACCAGCTAATAGAACGTGCTCAGGCTGTCATTATAGTGACTACAGACGCTCATCGGAACATGTACCAGGTAGGGTTCACCAAACACGTTGGCATCATCTGTTCCCAACAGAGAAAGCCAGTGGTAGCTATTGCCGCGTCGTCGCCATATGATCTCGCGCTAGATCGTGCCATTGGTACGTATGTCTGTTTATATGAATTCACTTTTGAAGCACTCGACACAACGGCAAAAGTGCTGTTCGGGCTACTACCAGCACGAGGAAACTTCCCGGGCAGTGGCCTGTATCAAAGAACACAGAATCTGCAAACGAATTCTGGCAATAGATCGAATAGGAATAAATGGCTAGTAGAAAAATGGAGTCATGAACGAGATCTCAAGCGCCTGAAAACACTGTGGGAAAACTGTTTCCCTGATAGACGGCTCGGACCAGGTCTAGGCGGAGCATTCCAGCTACTTCTGAACACTACTGGCCAAACCCATTTTATTGTCCGCAATTCGTCCACCAACAACCTGTATGGTTTCTGTGCTACCTGGGTGTATGAAAAACAAGGAATCGGTTGTATTGCAATGATGTTCGTTGAACCGTCGCGGAGAGGAATGTCTATAGGCAGGAGTTTACATGACCGAGCAGTCAAGTACCTAATTCGAGAGCGGAATGTCACAAATGTGCGCATTGGCTGTTCGATCCCATCGTTTTTCCATGGTATGCCCACAAATAACTACGCGGCGCTGATGAAATGGTTTCAAGAAGCCGGCTGGGTTATTGACGCGAATCTCGCTCATGCTATAGCAGATTCAGCCGATACCAGCACTACCAACATTGCCAATCAGCAGTCGCAGCCCCATCACCATTCATATCCACAGCATACGAATTCGCACCCCCACTCTGGTCATTCTGCATTATTGATCTCGGATGGGTCTGTCGACCTGCGAACCACAGTGACAAATCCTACTGATGGAAGCACGCTGACGTCGCTCTCTACCATGCTTCTTACCTCGCTAGCCGAATGGTCGCCATCTAAAACGCTCATCCGGCAGCTTGAAGTACTGGGAATCAAGTTCGACATTTGTCTTAACGACGACCGGTTCTCAGAAATAATGGCCTTCATCAGCCACCAGAAGTACGCCAGCATCGAGGGACTCGCCGAACTATACCGCGAAGCACTGTCTGGTGGCGATTCCAAGATCATTGTGGCCCTCGACCCCGTCAAGAAGACCGTGGTCGGCAGTATCATTCTCTTTACGCGTGGAAGCAGTATCGCCGGTTACATGCCTTGGATCATTGAATTCGAAGATGCCCGTGTCGGCGGCCTCTGTGGAGTTGTCACCGACCCACAGTACAACAAGGACCTCGAGTCCGTCTTCACGTGCGGCCTCGTCGGCTGTGGTGTCCGCCAATTCAAACTCCAGGGCTTCGAACGCTGTGTCATTGACCGCGCCACAGGCCACCAGGCTGAAGGCTACATCGAAAACGGCTTCTACATCTGGAGGCGCTACCTACAGGTAGGCAATTTAGCACAATCTTTTGTAGTTTAATACGCCCTTCTGAACCACCAGCTCACCTACTCCTACTACCACGGAGACCATGGAGTAGTATGCGCTCCTAGCCCTCCGCGAAGCGGAGCTACAGGTCTGGGCAGAGCCCAGCCGCCGGAGGCAAAGCCGAGTCAGAGATCGTCAGGGGGTGGTGAACTCCCAATCTGCAGCTATCTGGCTTGTTCTGCCGCGCCCGCGCGAAGACATCGATGCTGTTATCTTTTGTTCTGGCCCTAACCCGGGGATGATTTCCACAATCAGTCGTGAGGTTACATTTTTTCTAATGTTACATTGAGACAGAGATAGATAACCAACCGTTTGTGAGCTGCGTTTGTCGGCCGAACTAGGCAACGCATCTCAGTGATAGTAGTCGGATCTTTTTCTCGTTGCGGTGCCGTTGAGATGGACGACCAGCGCCCACTCCATCTTCGTTGTAGTGCTCTACTACTATTACTACTACCCCACCATGATTCGCCGGGGGTCGCCGGTGCTGCCTGATGATGGTGCTTGGCAATCGCTATGGCCAGCTTCGCGATCCCACTGGTGTGCCAACTCGGCGCCATGTTATTCTCATTCAATTAATTCTAGCCTGCTCCTATCTTGACTACTACTGCTACCACTGGTACTGCTACCTCTGCTACTGTTACTGCTACAATCGTGTATTATACTACAGTTACTCGAGCGTAGGTTCACGTGTAATTTCTTTTACTCACCTCCTTGACCCCCCTACCCCCCGCACAAACCGCCTGTCAATTGATAGCACCTGCTGAAAGACCCAGCAGCAGCTCAACAATTTTTTTTCAAAGCACTAGCTGGTGAATGGTAGTAGCGGACGTAATGTTACACTGGGGTTATTCCGAAGTTTAATCTTTCAAGGAGAGTTGGTTGACTATGCCACTAGTACTGGAGTGTGTTCAACAGGCGGCCAGAGCAGCACACAGGCAACCAACAGGCAACAGGCGCTTTCTACCTATCGCAGCTGCCTTCTACTACTACCACCGTAGTAGGAGTAGCACCTCACACCAGCATCATCACCTTCGGGTGCTACCACGATCACCATCACCATAATCACTTACTACCCCATGGTGTGAATAACCTTAATTAGCTTATGAATCAAGCGGCAAAGGGTAACGACGCACTCCGCACTCTTCACAACACTCCACATTCCTTCATTCTGTTTATTCTCACGAGATGTCACACCCTCTTCCCCAATCCGTGGTGTTTCACACGTTCTGTAACGTCAAACGGTGGTGGTCGTGATAATAATGACGATATTTCTTGCCCAATCTATGGTCCTCCTCTTCCATTACACTGTTCTCCTTCATTCATTAGCATCTTGCGATGATGCTATATGCCATGCTATGCTATGCTGTCTCTCTCCCACCCCACGCTCTTCCGCAAGTTCTATCATCATCTCTCTTCTTTCCAAGCCAATCGTATCCAGTCCTATCGGATTCTATATTCACTATCGGGGGTTAGGAAATACAACCCTGTAGTACGTACGTTGTAGTAGTAGTACGCACAGATAATCAGGTCAAACTCTGTTTACTTTTGTTTCTATGCACGATTATAGTGTAACAAAAGTTTTATTTATCTTTTATTTTTTCTTCTACTACCATAGATATTTTACCTGCGTATCGGGCGGGTAGAATGGGGGTGATGATGGCACGGCAGTACTTTAGTTGGGCAGAGAACCGCACCTGCTACTGCTACCGCCGTACTGCTACAGTACGGTTGTCGTACTGTAGTATATCAGTCGTACACATACTGTAGCAGCACGGCAGGATATACTCACTCATACTGAGGTAGAGTAGTAAATATGTACTACCACACACTCACAGTTACCACCACCACCACACACTACTACTGCCGACCACTCTCTTCTTGTATTGTATGTCTGTATCTATATATATATATATATCAAAGTCCCGTTGGTTCCTGCCTCTCATTTTCATGATTTATGATTTTATTCTGACCAAACAACAATAATAATAATAATAATCAACAAATAATAGATAAACAGTTAGATTTGGAGATAGTTTATTTGGTCGATCGCTCATTTTTGCAATTTTATTACTGGTCATAGAAATATTGATATTATATCTGTTATTTTGACTTTATTTTCCTTTTTTGGTTTCTGTTCGGCTTCGTTATCTATTTCACTTTTCTGTTAGTATTCTGTTTAGTACTCTGTTTTCTTTTCGTCGGTCAAATCCTCTCTAGTAGTCGCTTATGGACTCATCACTTATCGGTATCCCTTCGTCTCCTGAAGATTCCATCAACTCGTCTGTTTCCCCACAATCTACTGTCAGCACTGCCCCTTCATCAGCAGGTTTCTTGAGCCCCCCAGCATCTCCTGAACCTGAAAAGCATAATACTAATACCAGTCATGCCAAAATGATTTCAGGTACAACTATTACTGTCGCTACTGAAAATCTCAACCGTCTGGTTACTCCCAGTTTGTCCCCTGGCTCTTCATCATCTCTCAAATATAAAACAGAAAATCAGCTACCTCCTCCTCCTCAACGTACGCCATATGTCATTGATCTTCCTACTCCCATTTCAACCTCTTCTATTACAGATGATCACCTCAAACTCTTCAATTCATCCTATGATATCATTTCTTTAGATGACATCGCTAGAAAAACAACTGCTCATTTACTGCAGGTTTTAAAAACAAACCATCATACCCCTACCATGATTCCAACCTGTATGACTAGTTTGCCAACTGGAAATGAAAAAGGTACTTTTCTTTCGGTAGACCTTGGCGGGTCTACCTTTAGAGTTGCATTTGTCACTTTGAACGGCAAAAAAGAACGCAGTGAAATCATTTACATGACTGTAACGCCCGTCCCTGACTCTGTTAAGCAAGGGTCCGGTAGAGACTTCTTTTTATGGATGGCCGAGAATGTCAAAAAGGGCGTCGACAAGGTTTTACCCAACCACTCTGAATCCACAACTCCTATTCGCATGGGTATTTCCTGGAGTTTCCCATTTATTCAGACCGCCATGGATTGTGCATTACTCGAAAAAATGGGCAAAGGATATAATGTAGCGGATGAGATTTCAGGCTGGAACCTTGGTGAATCGTTCGAAGTTGCTTTTAAACAGCTTGATGTTAATATTAAAGTGTGTGCTATTGTCAATGACGGTGGCGCCTCGATGATTTCTAGAGCCTACTATGATGATACCACCAAGATATCTCTTATCCTTGGTACTGGTATCAATGCTGGTATTATGGTCCCATCTCCGCTCATCAGCAGGGCAAAGCTTGATTCCATATCCCCTGACCAAGAGCCCGAACCTAATTACATGATCAATACCGAAATTTCCATGCTCAGTAGTCTTGTTATTCCCGATAGTATATGGGATACTGAACTGGATGCGGCCATTGAACGCCCTGGATTCCAGCCCCTTGAAACAAAAGTTTCTGGAAGATACTTGGGAGAGATTTCCCGACTCATCATCCGTGACATGATTCTCAACAATGGACTGTGTGGTGGTGTCTTCCCCGCTGGGTTAGATACTTCGTATGGCCTAGAGAGTTCGCTGATGTCCAGTCTTGAAATGCTCTATCGCGAAAACAATATTGATGATGCCATTAGAGCCTTTACCAAGCATCACCCGCACCCCAACCTCACCGAATCGGACATGGCACAAATGTGCAGTATTTTCATTGCCGTCTCCAACCGGTCAGCTGGATTCACTGCCGCTGTTCTTGTTGGCCTCGCCGATATCATTTACCAAGCATCTGCCGACACTTCCTCGCTCTCGCCATCGTGTACCATCTCCTACACGGGAACTGTGATTGAAAAGTACCCGCTTTTCCGCGAGAGATGTCAACAATACCTCGATACCTTATGTGCATCTCGAGGCATCCAACTTAGATTAGAGTCCTCTGACAATGGTTCTGTCTTCGGGCCCGTCATCGCCGCTGCAATGGGTGATTGCAACTGATTTCACGTTAACGACATTTTCATCATTGCATTACACATTTCTTATGATATATATTTGTGTACTGTTTAAAATATATAGATCTTACGAACTCCTCTCTCCCTCGAGCGACCGGGCTCTGCCTCCGGCGGCTGGGCTCCGCCCAGACCCGTAGCTCCGCTTCGCGGAGAACGCGGGGCCCTGGCAATGATATGTGCTCCTAGACCTCC